>CM035415.1:51082613-51292613 GCA_020310875.1 Ceratopteris richardii | reverse complement strand
TGTGTGTATTAACTTGAAAAAGTTAATGTTTCCTCTATTTGAGATAGTTATCCACTTCCTATCATTAAACATCTACTGGAATGTGTAGCGAGCAAGGAATTGTGTAGCTTCCTTCATGGATTTTCACTTAACAATCAAGTAGCCATTGCCCTGGAGGATAACAAGATGGGTTTTACCATAAAATGGCGAATCTTTGCATCTTGTGTGATGGCATTCGGGATCAAAAATGCACTTGCTACATTCCAAAGGCTCATGTGTCATGTGTTCAATGAATTCTTGAGAAAGAATGTAGAAATTTATGTGGATGATCTCTCTGTTCATTCCCACATAAGACAAAATCACATACCAGATCTCAGTCGAATGTTTGACAAATGTAGAGAATATCAAGTATACTTGAACCCAGAAAAATGTATTTTCATGGTGAGGCAAGGCAAGATCATAGGTCATATTGTGTCAAAGAATGGTATCTCAATGGATGAAGATAAGATGAGAGTGATAATAGAGTTAGGGAGACCCAAGATAGTTAAGGAATTACAAGCTTTTATAGTTCATTATGGATACTACCCATGTTTTATCCACATCAAGTTTGGGAAAAAGAGTAATGCATTACGATAGGAATAGAAAGTAGTATGACTGATGATCAAGATTGGACGTAGATTCTTAGTCTTCTAAGTTTAAACTTGAAGAAAATGATGATGTTTCATGTATCCCTAGATCTATTGTGCAGAAGGTATCACATTTTGAAGAACATATTGATCAACTATGGAACTCCCTTCTTTTCCAAAGATTAGTGTCATATCGACAACTAAATAAAGTAGGTGTGCAAATCGATAGTAGTAGAATCATGAAGCAAGAAGGTTGACAAGGCCATGGAGATACCCACCTATCCTAAGAATGAAGAAGATATGGGTGCAAAAGGTTGAGCAATGGATTGCTCCACCTAATTCCAAATCATCATCCAAGAAGCAAAATGAGAATCGAAGGAGACAATCAACAAAGAAAAGGAGAGAGCAACCATCAAGAGTACTCCAAATTTGGATACCAAATCAGTCAAAGAAGGCCAACCCATGTAAAGTGCAAATCTAGGTGTCAAAGACTAGCTAGAGAGCCCAAATCTCCTCCCATAAGCTCTTAGTTATTAGAAGTCATAGTCCATCCCAACTCCTCAATCATTTAGGAAAAAAGATTTTGTATCTAATTCATCATGTAATATTGTTTCTAGAAAAAAATTGGAAATGGGTACCTAAGCACTCCCATGACCAATTCAATTCATCATCTCATAATAACATGTATAATCCTTTAACAAATTCTTGTAATCCTTTAAGGGAAGCATGTAAAGTTAACAAACCTTCCAAGAAAACGTGGTAACATGCTTGTACATCATTAGAATCTTGATGAGATCATGCACTTTCCAGAGTATGCATATAGGCATCATGAAAACTCACACTATCACATCAGAGGCATTTTACACTCAACATTCACTCTTGTACTACCCAAGGCCAGAGGGGAAACATGTCGATATTGGAAAGGGAACAAATTCTTGCCAAGTCTCATCGACAATACTAATAAGTTCTTTTTCTTGTTATATCCAATCCACAAAAGCATGTGCATGTATCAAAAAACAATTGTGGAAGCAAGAACTAGCTCCCAACCAATAAGCATCAACTCTTTTGAAAACACCTCTTTGAAGTACCTTCCATGTTCTATAACTATAGAGGTGCCATTCCTATCTAGCCCTTCATGAGGATAAATAGAGAGAGCCCATGCACACTCTCAGAGGTTCAACAAGCTAGTCAGACCATTGGAAGATTCACTTTACATATGGGAGTCCAAGTACAAATTCAACAATACATGGGGTCAGTTTGAGTTCTTATCCAAAAATTTAGAAGAGTTACATAACTCAACAGACTTGCAGAACATTTGGGAAAGGCCATGATTGTTGGATGATTTGAATGCTCCATTACCGAATCTAGATTTTATGAGATGTTACTATCTAGTTTAGACTCTCCAACATGAGGTAGTAAGGATCTTCTTGGCACTTTTGTAGTGCCATCGTTCATTCCCAACTAGGAAGTTGTCCCGAAACTTGGTTTGTGAGGCTCTAAATATAAGAGACACATATGACCCTATGGAGAAGCAGACACTAATACCATACATGATAAAGAAATGGGATATATTGAAGATTAATAAGATGATTGTTATCATACCCACCTTTTCCATACCCCTTCGAATGTGAATGCAAAAATTTTCCTTCCCATGACAAGATTGCTTTACGCAAATGCACATGAAAATATGGTTCAGTTTATACCTAGCAAAGTCAATAGGGTTCTCAATAAATCTACCTCAGCGGCTCATTGATCAACTCTATGCAGCCAATGCAAAATGGCATTGCAAACTGGTACCAAATGGGTGTTTTGTAGTCATAAGAATTATTAACAAATGTTTGGCATATGACATCCCCATAGAGCAAGCACTTACTAGAGCAAGCACTTTCTAGAGCATCACTATAGCTCTTTAAGTAGATAAAGGCTTCAATGTCTCCACAACCAAAGCACATGCATGGCATGATACCTTGTTTATAATCGTCTGGCACATTCACTACTCCTAAAATGTCTCCAACCATGGCACCACCCACAATCCCTCGATTCACCATTTGTATACCTTGCCCTACAAAAGCTCACAATACCACTACCACAAGCAAAGCAACTACAACACAATCATCAGCTCCACCCATTCCACTAGAAAGTGAATTTTCAATGATTGAAGGACTTGAGGACATGGACACCTTTTATTTTGAGCAAGTCCCTCGAGGATTTCCGCTATGAAGTGTGGAGTTTGGGTCAGAAGAGGAAGAGTAGGATTGTTCCTACAACAAACATGCAGTTAGGCAAAACTACCAAAAGCTATATCAACAACCATGTGGATATCAAAACCAATTCTAACCACAACCATACTATAAGCCACAACCACCATATCAGCCACAGTGTTAGGCACAACAGAGACTTTAACCCATGTTAGATCAGAGCCACCACCCCCTACCAATGTAATTTCAATGAAATATAGAGCCAGAAAAGACAACTTAAATAGAGCCATAGTTCTAGCATCCCCAATGATCTCAGATAGTGATCCCAATGCTCAATTTTTTTACTTTACCCATGTAAATAGCCCACTAGCATATTATACAAAATCACCAAAGCATAATGAGATCTATCAATATGAAACACCATTAGAACCTAATTGGGAGCCTAAGTACTCTAATGTGATGTACACAAATCCAAACCCTAAGACCCAATTAAAATAGATGAGACCTCAAGCCCTTAGAGGAACATGCTACAAATGTCATTGACATCACTTCATACGTGATTATCCACTTCCTCAACCAAGGCCCATAGTGATCCAAGGCTTTTGTCCTAATTGTGGAAAGGAATATCTCTTAAGAGATTTTCCTAAAAATTGAGCCAATACACTAAATATTACTCCAATCAATGTACTTGGCTTGGTAGTAGAGCCCAATGGAAGTGTGACTAATATTGCCCCTATACACGTAGTCACTAGAGAATAGGCTCTACAAAAGAACCTATGCGTAGAGCAAGAAAAGAGGCTAGTGAGTCATAAAGTCCTAAAGAATGAAGAGAATGAAGAGACAATGGTCTAGAAAATTGAATGAATAAGAAAAAAGTCTTAAAGAAACAAAAAAAAAGTTGAAATCACCTATTAGACACACCCTAAGACACCATCACCATCCATCCCACCACCACCCAAAGCAGGATTAGTCCTAGTAGAGCCTACTCTAGAGGACCTAGACATGATGTTCAAGGCCTACCAGGCTCAAATTCAAGAAGCACCAAATAGGTTTTAATTAGATAAATGATATCCCAATGCAGATCTAGAGATTGGGAGGAACAAACTTTGTGCAAAAATGGTAGAACAAACTCATTGTATGTTCAATGCCATTCATCTTTTTTATCAGAAAAACTCAGTGAAACTATAGTTACATTTTGAAGGGCTTTTGGAGAGATTAGAGCAGTTAATAACTGAACCCAAGACTTTAGCTATATAGAGGCTCAAAATAATGGAAATGAAATGATAAGCTTACCCCTACATGAAGCTTACGTTCCTAGTTGTATGGATGATGAAATTCCTTCCTCAATAAGTCATTAATCCAAAGACTTCTTAAGAGAAATACAAGAGGAGAAATGGTCCAAAGAGAGAGAGAGAGACAGAGAGAGAGAGAGAGGGAACCCTCCTCCAATTGAAGAACTGGATGATCTTCATGATCGATTTCCATAGGACATTCCCTCTAAATATGAGGAGTAAGAAGATGTGCAATCAAGTGAAAGATGAGACTTTGAATCCAACTCCTTATAGGAATTGTGTCACTTCACACACCCATGGGAATTTAAGTCTATTAAAATGAGAGCTCCCACAATCATCATAAGAAACAATGGATCAATTCTACCTAAGAACATCAAAGTAGTCAAGCATATTAAAGTGGAGTGCCATCTCACTTTAAAAGAGCTACTAAAATTTTAACTTGAGTTGTGGAAACACATAGCAAACCAATTGCCAAAATTTTCTAATTCCCACTCTCAAGTAGGCTATCAAAAGGCGGGACTAGGGATAACCTTAGACAAGATAGGAGATATGAGCAAAGGAGAAGTACCTATCTTCTAATCACTTACTAGGGCTACACAACAAAGGCCATCTTAGATTCAAGTGCATAAGTTGCCATTGACATCACTTCCCTATGAAAACATTGGGGAAATCCAGCTCTAGGGCCAACAAGGATGAAACTGCAAATGGCAAACATGATAGATCTTAATAACTCTCAGTTCCTACGTGCCAGCCTTGCCTATTTAGGCATAGAAAAGCAATATATTATGTGCTGATGGACTTATGCAGACATGCCAAACTCTGGCTTTGGTCCCGCAATCTACTGTTCATGGGAGTGTTATTCTAACTGTGACGCCATGCAACTTGAATATTGTTCTATATTACCTATGCTAATCCAAGCTCTTTGCTTTCTCTAGCATCCAGAAGAACGATGGCTTTCGAATCAACCACCATTAGCATAGGAACTTATTGTGCTAGCCACATGATCGACGGCACTCAAATTGTTTTTTCTTAGCAATTTATACTTCTTTATGGCATATCATGCATCGTGAACCTCTAGTTGAGGGGATTAGAAGAAGAAAAAAGATAAGAACAAATTTCATTTGGATGGGTGCCACACTGGAATTGAACTGTGTACCTCTCGATACATGAACCAATTGTTCTATGTCGATTTGGCATAATTGTTCTACGTCGATTTGGCCTTTAAAAAGCTTGTCCTTTTGAATGTTTTTCTTTAATTCAAACTTAATTCAAGAGAAGCATCATTTGAAGACAATGGGTGGATGCATGGTCCGAGGAAGTTTTCTTTTCTTCAAAGAAAAGGACAAGATGAAGCCATGGTCTTCAAAGAAGAGTATGTATATTTTTCTCATGAAACAAAGGATGGAGAATGGCTCTTCCCAAGGATTAATGGAAGGACGTAGCTAATTGGGAGATAAGTATTTTCCAAGTTAATGATTGGTTTCAATATTCTTTTTTTTCTTTCATGTAGGATGCATTTTTATCATTGAAGTATGGTAGTAAACTTCATTCTTGATAATCTTGATGCAAATCAAACCTACATGAAAGAGCATAGATATATTGAAACACTCATTAAACACAAGCATAGGCATGCATCTACAAAAGAATATTGGTGCATTTCTCCTTTTCAAAGAATGTTTTCATGCACAAAACGTGTTTTCTTCTTGCTTGAAAAGATAGTTGATGCTCAAGTTGATGCACATGAACGGTGATATCTTTTAAAAGACTAGCAAGTAGAATGTTTGTGCATGGATGATTGAAGAACATGCATTTTCAAGCCTAAGAACTGCTTGATTTAAGTTTGGGGCATGTAAGGAGAATGTTGATACATGCATGCACTCATGCATTTGCATGCAAGAACAGACATTTTTATATATATGCATGATTGTTGGTTAAGTAGTTGAATACTTATATTAAGCATTTTTCTAAGGATGAGAAAAGTATGCTTGGTTTTGTTTAAGCTAATTAGAGCTTAAAGAAGAAACCCAAGTAATCTTTAGGAATCAAGATATTTTCCTAAAAGATATATCAAAGTAATCTTTAGGAATTAAGCTACTTCCTAAAGATAAGTCAACAATAAAAATATTTGAGTTAACTATTTCCTTGGATTAAAAAGAAATATGTTTTGGACAAGCAATAAAGCCTTAAGTCTTGGTCTTGTCCAGAAGTCAATAAATTCTTTTGAAGACACTGTGTGTAGAGGACGTGGATGAGCTTGATGGTCTCTCCTTTCCTTAGAGATATAAGGGTTCAAACCCATAAGAATTATTTAGATGAGAATCCTTTGAAAAGACAAAGAAGCTATGGAACATAAGCAAAAAGGAGAGAAGAAAAGCAAAGATTAGGAATAAGAGGACAAATCTTTAAAGCTTCATAAGGCTTGGAAGATACATCATCTTAGAGGAGATTGGTTTCATCAAATTGAATTAAGGGAAGCTCTCCATTTTTGTTTGTTTATCCTTCGTGCGGAGTACATGCATTCAATTAAGTTAATAACATCTTTTTTAAAATCCTTTCAAGTATATTTGAGGTCTCAAGGGAATATGAGATAAGATCATGTATCTATAAGCTTTATAATTTAAAAATCATAATGCAAATATGAATGCATGGAGAATGGATTATTGGGCTACCACTGGTACGACTAATTTTGTAAATCCAAAATTATATATTTTGTAAAATAGGTCGATAGAACTTCCAAGGAATTCAACATATGCTTATCCATGTAAGAAAGAGAGAAGAATATGTACTTCCTATTCATGTGACAAGCAAGATCTCCTCCATGGAAAGAGTAGCCAAGTCTGAGTTGCACACACAAGCACATTGTATCTTGTAATACCTTGTTGATCAATATACATACAAAATTTGATGCCATAACTTTGCATATATCAATGTGTCATTTAATCTTTTGTTATTCTATTCTATGTTAAATTGTGTTGTAAAGTTAGATTGTATACAATACGGGAATAGAAACACACTAGAGCAATCTATGGTATTCCCCATTCCCTGAACCTACCCTATTCTGAATAGTGATATTACAAAATCTAGATGCAACCAAACAAGATCCTCTCAAAGAGAAAATCAAATCGAGCTTTGGGATCAAGTTAAGTACCTTTCCAATTATGTTCCTTAATTTTCATGGCATGACATGCATGCTTGGATTGATCCTTTATGCATTATGTGCAAAAATTCCTTATATGCAAACGATAATTTTAAGAAAAATGCTAGCGAATCATACAAAAGAGCACGAGTTTATTTGAAAAGGTTTGTTTCCCAAAACGAAAGGAATTATATCCATGGATAGATATAAAAATTGCACCCTTTTGAAAGATCCACATTAGCTACTTGCCACTCTCCTCCCAACCTTAAATAGCCCTTGCCCTTAGCACATCTAGAATCTTGTCTAAGGTCCAAACACTCCTCATATGGCTTTGAGGAGATGGAATAACCTCAAAAACTCATGCTAGAGCCTTGGCTCCCTCGAGCTTTGGTCCTTGACTCATTGAGGGTCCTCAACCAAATGCAAGTTGACCAATGGTAGACCATGAAGGTCTAAATAAATCTAACACTATTTCCCTCTTCTAAAGATCACTATCCTTAGTGATCAAGGAAGGAAAGTGTCTGCAAATCAGAGCTTCTAATTTCCAAGTAGCATCTATGAGTGGACAACTAGTCCATGCTACTAAATACTCTCGTATGGAGAAATTCTATAATTTCCTCTCCCTCTTATCAAGAACTTGAAATGGAACATCTGGCTTAGATGCTCTATTTTCTAAAGCAACTGAACCATCAACACAATTCTCATCTTGAGAAACATATGGTCTCAACTTGCTAACATGGAAAACTAGGTGAACTTTGAAATTATCTGGCAATTGTAATTTGTATGTGATATCACTAATCTTCTTGATTACTATCCAAGGTCCAAAAATCTAGGGGATAACTTGGGTTTCTGACCCATTATCAATGATGAATGGAGTGGAACCTATAAAAACACACGATCAACCTCTTGAAACATTCCTGGTGTATGATGTCCATCTACAAATGCTTTCATCCTTCCAGCAGCTTGTTGTAGATTGAACTGAACTATTTTCAAGTTAGCTTGCATATCCGTTAGAAATTGTGAAGCACTCAGAGATTTGCTAGGTAACCCAATGGTAGCTGAACTATGGGGAATGAATCCATAAATCACCTCAAAAGGTGCCAACTTAGTAGTCTTGTGCTTCCAACTATTATAAGAAAACTCAACTAATGGGATCAACCTATCCCAATCTATTTGTTTTTCTGAAACATATGCCCGTCGCATATCCTGTAGTATTTGATTCACTCTTTTGGTATGACTATCTATCTGTGGATGCTCTCCACTACTCATCTTGAGTTACTTGAAGGTTATTGAACACTTGTTTCCAAAAGTTTCCAGTAAACCTAGGATCCCTGTCTGAAACTATTGATTTAAGTAGACCATGCAATCTAAAAATATTTTGAATAAATAGTTCCACAACCTGTTGAGCCTCCATTGATTCCTTTGTAGGGATAAAGTGTGCCATTTTTCTCAAAGGATCAACCACCACAAGAATAGCATTATTCTATCATGGTGTCCTAGGTAAACCCATTATGAAGTCCACGGAAATACTATCCCAACAATATTGTGCTATTTCCAATGGCCGTAGCAGACCTAGTGGACTTACCTTGTGTGCTTTATTCACTTGACATTTAAGCCACTGACTTACATAATTGTTTACATATTTGACCATCTTTGGCCACCAAAAAGTGCATCTAATCAACTGCAAAGTTTTCTCAATACGAGGATGTCCTCCGCACACTACATCATGGTTCTCAAAAATAACTTCTTTTCTAAACTTTCCTTCTTGGGAATTAGACACACAAATATTTCTTTTTCTTTTGAGCAAACCTTGCTCCACTTGAAAATTAGAAAATGCCTTATCCTAATTAATTTTTGAGAACTTGTTAATTATAGACTGACAATAATCATCTTCAATATATGAATCTTTGATCTTTTGGATTAAATCACTATCAAGAACTATGAAGCTAATTTGATGCAAAATACGAGATAATGCATCTACAATTGTATTCATTTTTCCTTTTCTATATATAATTTCCATGTGAAGTTCTTGTATCAACTCAGCCCATTTAGCCTCTGTCCCTTGAAGATTAGGTTGGGAACAGAAATACTTCAATGTATGATGATCTATATATACTTTAAAAGTTGCATAATACGAATAGCATCTCTAAATCTTCAAAGCATGAACTATTGCATATATTAATTCTTGTTCATAGAAAGGCCAGTTTCTCTGAGCTGGAGAAAGTTTCTTACTTTCAAAAGCTTATGGTCTGCCATTCTGAATCAAAACTACATCCACTGCGATGCCACTAACATCGGTTTCTATTTCAAAAGGTTTTTGGGGATCTACCACTATTAAAATTGGGGCACTTGAAATTGCAGATACTTACTCTCTGCTTTTATCATTGCAGAGGTAGATGCTCATCTATACATTTTACTGTGAGGCTCTCCACGGATGATGATGCAGTGACCATTATGATTGAATTGATATATGTGAGTCCAAAAATCAATAGTTGGCTTCTTGCTTGCATGCCATTCTTTACTGAGAACAAGATCAAATGTAGCCAACCTGGCGATCTCGAAATCTAGCTCATCTTGATAAGTCTGAATCTAGATTGGTAATCCGAAAAACTTGTTGATCCCAACCCTCATATTTTTTCCCATATGTTAGATCTACTTTGTACGTATATTTAGATGGATTAGTCTTCAGCTTTAGTTTCTTCACGAGAGAAGAGTTAATAACGTTATGTGTCGATCCTATGTCAAATAAAACTTTAACGAGATGGCCATTAACTTCCCCACTCATGACAACCATCTCAGCATCTGGAAACTGATACCCTTTTTGAGCAACTATGGATAACACCACATTTGGTACATTCTTAACCTTCTTAGTGATTTTTATATTTAAGATGGATTGTTTATTTTTAGATTGAGGATCCATCTCAGTGTCTGTAGCTAGACAATCAAAATCTAAAGGAGATGATGGAATGGATAGTGAGGACAGCTGCCTCTCCACCACCATCCCTATAGATATCTTCTTCTTCTTCTTAGGACACATCCTATAAGCATGCCAACCAAGGCATTCATAACAGAGGACCTCACGGTGAGCCTTTTCTTTCTGCTGCTATGTTAGATTGGATCACTAAAAAGCTCTATCGGCCATGGATGCAGTTACTTTTCTCTTCCCATGGCTCGAAGTCTGAATGACGTTCATCTGCCTATTAGATGCTAGAAATGAACTTGAATCTTGTCCAAGTATTCTTTTTTCTTGAAGGTTGCAATGGAGAGGGTCATCCTATCTCCAGCACCAAGGCAAGTTCTACTGCCTCATTTAAGGTGTGGTGGCGCTCCTTGCACAAAAGTGGGCACAATTGTCTCCCTGAGCCAAAGCAAAAACTTATGCACCTCAAGAAAATTAGGCACCTTATGTGGAATCTTCAATGAGATTTCCCTGTATTTATTTATATATTCCTACACTATAACCTCTCTCTACTGCAGGAAACACCAGGCATCTAGAGCCTTGGTACAAGATGTTGCCCCTGCGTGCTCTCTTTGGTACATCTTCTGATTGAAACTAAGTTACAAATGTTGGTTCCTTACCAAGGATGCGTATCACTTTTGCTTTGTAATCAGATAATAGCAAAAAATAAGGCTGATATTGAAGTTCAAAAGTGGTGATAAGGTGCCCATGAGATAGATTCTTGAAATATTCTAAATTAAGAGCTATACCTTTGATGTTGGCCATCACTTGTATTTGAATTGCTACTCGCTCATCATGGGTATGATCAATATCTTCTACCTATTTTAGCCATGGTATCATGGTGCTTTGTTTGTCTCTTATCCTTCATCCATAACATGATCACGAGGTACCGGCTATGGTTCATATGCTTTTTCAAATGTATCTTCCATGGGGATCTCAAATGTCTCATCCAGTGTTGGTACTTGAGGGGGTGAAGGAGGTCGTTCTTATTGAAATAGTCTAGTTTGTAATTCTTGTACCTACCTTTGTAATTATTCCAGTTCACTTAGTTCTGTGAGGATGATTGTGGGCTCAGGTACTAGTTGAAGGGGCATTTCTTGCTATTGTTGCAATTGAGCTATCTTCTCTGATAGTTTGTCATGTGATTCCAGTAGGTTTGCATATTCTTCTTATATGATTCATATATATTTTAGCACAAGAGTTTGAAACTTATATGGGCTAATCAGCATGCCAAGCGTGTTCTTGATTGGAGTCCCTAGGTTATCTTGATTTTATTATTGCAACCTCTTGATCTCTTCATGTGGTATTGAGAAATGTCTTCATAGTAGTGCCATATTACATTGGATCTTGGTATTACACTCCAAATGTCTGTGCAAATGACTTTCGTCTACATGCATAGCTTCTTGGTCCATGTTTTGAATCTTGGAATCAAGTTCGGTGTGGGATTGCTGCAAGGAATTGTATTGATCTTGTACCGCTGCATTGCTTGCTACATGCTCCAAGATTCATTCTTATAGGTTTGTGCAATACTCAGTGAGAGTGTCATTGTGCATTGCAAACTGCTCGTATTCCTACCTCAATTGATGGGCACAATTGATCATTGAATTAATCATTGTATCTAGAGTTAGAAGGTAATGCAGGGGGGAAGGGAGTGTGGATAGGAAGGGTGAATGCTATTTACAATGGTGTGGTGAGTGAAGGTGATGTAGGTGGAGGGGGGATTGGCAAAGGTGGATGTGTGGGCAGTGGGGGATGTGTAGTGGGTGGTGATATGTCCATTGCTTGAGATGTGGATATGCATGAAGTTTCCACCATAAAAACAGGGATGATGGGTGCAGTCTTGTGGTGTCTGTAAAAAACTTGGGTGATGACTTTCGAGATAATGGTGAGTTAAGGTTTAGGGATTCTAGTTGGAGATGGAATGGGAAGTGGCGAGACAAGTGGGGTTTGTACATTGGTTTCCATTGGTAAGTCAATTTTTGTTGTTGTGGTTGTCACTTCAATTGTAACTTGGTCTGATATTATACTTCTACTATCATGATGGGTATTTTGATGGTTTTCCCAAAACTTTTAATGGATGTGGATGAGTCATTCATCATACTAAACTCTACGCCTTTGTAACATGTAATCAATGGCTTCAATGATACCACATGATTTTGTTAAAGCTCTTAATGAGTCTCTGAAATGTTGATCCACTTCTTTTTCTTGGAGTACTTGTTCGAAAAGTACATGACTTCTTCTCACAGAGAATTCGCCTAAGGGATGAACACTTTCCATTGTTTCTCGTATTCTTCTGAGTTGAGTTGTAAGTAGGTGCTCCTTCCTCCTCATTCAAGAAGTGATTTTCATGATCACTTACTAATTCAATTGATAATCCATATCTTGTGAAGACATTCTCAAACAAAAATTTCACATTCCATCTCTTTTGGTGTCCTATGGATAGTATTCCACTGTAGGGGTGGTACATCTCTATGGGAATAGTCCTTGTGATTGACTTTGGTAGTTACACCTAAGTGCTCTAAGTATAGAGAATTGGTTCCTCAATCCTGTACTATCTATAATTGCTTCATGCATGGTCTACCCAAAACAATCTCATAGACATGATTCTTCCCAAACTCGCATATGAGAGACCGCCTCGGCATATTGAGTGCTGCATTTCACATTCATTGCTGAGAGAAACTCTCTGAGCCGTATGGATGGCGCTATGGCATCCATGCTCCTAGAAATGGGCACCTCAAAGGGTATCGACTCCTGAATTAGATGCTCGAGTGAGCGTGCTCTTAACTAAGACGCAGATGTGCGGAGCTGTGTACATCTTTCAAAAGTAGATGTATAGCACAGTTATAAAATTAATCACGTAAGGTTATCATTCTGTTTGTCAAGTGAGAGAAGCTGCTTGAAGAGGTGGTGGGTTTGATCTCTGAGATCAAGCCAAGTTTTGGAATCACTACAGACTGTTATAATCTGCAATCTACTCGCGTGGAGAGATTGTTATCATTTGCAATCTACCCGCTGTCCGAAAGTTTTTCACCTTCCAGTTGATAAACAGGAAAATTAAAAACTATTTATTGGTTAACTCTAAACCCTCTATTACGCTATTAATTAAAAGTTTTGATTGGAACTTATCTCTTTGTAAGTGTTTGCAGGTACAAATTGATGGAGAAAATATGTGCTCATATTTGGGTTTACCCTAAAACTGCTCATTTAATGTGTGTTTGAGCTATTTAAAAATTGAAACATGGGTATAAGACCCTAGGTTTACATTTAATTATGTGTATTTAAGTTAGGAGAATTAATTCTTGGTAAATGTTAGGGTTAAAGCTAGGTTTCCAAAGGGTTTCAATGGGTTCTGGTAAGTTTCAAGTAGGGTTTTAAGGGTTTTTAGTATGTTTTAAGGGTTAAAATAACTGTCATTTAATTAAATTAATCTATAAATTAAACATTTATGTATTAAAAATTAAAATATGATTTAATTAGTTATTTCAATCATGTGTGTGAATATAAATACTAAGGTAGTTAGTTAATTAAAACCCTAAACTAAGCTTAAATTAAATGAGTAATTTAATTATGAAAAATTAGCCTAATTAAATTAAAAATGATGAATTGAATGGATAATTAATTAGTGGTGTGTGTGTGTATGAATTAAAAGAATGGTTTATATAAGATGAGGAATTAAAGTGATTTAAGGAATGGTTTGAAAGGATGATGCACTTAAAGTAGTTTAAAGTCAAAATTTAAATGAATGGTTTGAGTTGTTGTAAATGAAAAGAGTGTTGTGAATGAGTTGTGTGGTTAAAGTAGTTAAAGTAAACTGAAAAGTGTGGTGAAAGTTAATGGGTAAAAGTGTGGATGAGAAATAAAGCAAAACCAAAAGTGTGGTTTACAAATGTGTTGAGTAAGTATATATATGTGTGATGTGTTCTAGTTGTTCCTAATGTTTCTTGCAGGTACTCATTCTCCTTTGTCTTCTTTCATCTATTCCTTGGTCATTTTCATTATGCATAGTTTAACTCGTTATATGTTCACATGAAGAGAAAAAGATGTAGGAGCTGCTATCGACTCTGCAGTAGTATAGAGAGAGAGTGGCTTAGCTCTGCGCATATGTAGAGAGAGTGATTTATGTAGCACTGAGGAAGAAAGAAGAGAACTCGATGCCTTTGCCCGATCCAGTGATGATGAGTAGGAAGGTTCACCTTCGGTTGTTGACGATTATGATGTTGAATCAGATGAAGATCTTCTGCAAGATCACACAAGCTCTCTGCACTCAAATAGTTGGGGAAAGGTTGCTGAGAATTTGAAGCTTTACCGTAGGGACATTTTATGTCGTGAAGCAGATGCTAGTCATATAGATGACGGAGAGGAAGATGGACATCTCAGTTGTCTCGATGGAAGATGTATTTCAATTAACTGTAATCATACTCCTTATCGTTCGTGCGAAGAGCCAAAGTCAAAAGAGAACTATATACATTCTAAGAAGATCCTAGCCTCATATCAGCTACGCGATAATCCCAAGAAAAGTCGTTGGTTTGCTCAAACAGATTTTGCATTCGGGCACCCTCGAGATGGAGAAGGAAAGATTCTTGTAAGTGATGCTGTGAGGTGTGTCTGTTCAGACTGTGGAAAGTCGTTCTGGTCTGACAGAGCACTATTTGGCCCCGTCTGCGCTGACGGCGATGGAGAGAGTAGAAAGCGAGAGAATTAAGTTCTCATGGATAGATTTGTGATTATGCACAGTCTGAATATGCAGAGCGCAGATCAGCGCTGAGAGAAAGAGAGAGAAGAAGACTCTAGCAGCGGGCACAGAGAGAGAGAGACTCTAGAGAGAGGTTATGGTGGCGCTAAAAAACAGGAGCTGAGAGCATTTATCTTCTTCGTCTTCTCTTGTATTGTGTGTATTTGTTCAGGAACCTGTGTGTTTGTCTCAAGTTTTATTCAGTATTGTCATGTCTTCTGCTAACGGAAACAACTGTTGCTACCGTTGCAACGGACGGGTCCGCCTCAATCAAGGCTCTGATCTTGTCTGCCCTGTTTGCTCAGAAGACTTTCTGGAAACTCTTGGCCTACCAGGAAAATCATACCTTCTCCCTTCCACATCTGCTCACGCTGTAGGCGTTGTCATGCACGGATAGAGAGAGTGAGAGACAGAAGAAGAGAGAGAATTTGTTAGAAATCATATTAAAGAGATAGTTTTAAAAAATTAATGCTGCCCTCCTCCCTCTATGGTGGCTGCAGATGTGCACGACTCCATGAATTGGAGAGAGACAGAGAGAGAGAAAGGTAGAAAGAGAATGATGAGGCTTTGGTAGCACTGTTGTAATAGAGAAAGAGTGGGAGAGAAAAAGAAAGGCATACGGCTGCTAGAAATAATGACGCGTGCCCGAAGAGAGAGAATGTGATCAAAGATTGTGGTGACTGCCTATGAATCTGTCCAGAGAGAAAGAGAGAAATAATGATATGTTTTTTATTTTTTTAATTGATGTTTTAAGTTACTTTATTTATTTTATATGTAAATAGATATATGTATACATAAGTATATGTATGTATGTGCACATTATGAAAAATATGAGTAGGGGTATGTATTCATATAAATAAAAAAGAATATGTATAAATATGTGAGATCATGTAAATGTAAAATGAATAAAAATGCAAGTATGACATGAATGCATGTTCATATGCATATTAGTATGCACGAACATGAGTGTTAATATGCATAAATGAGTTTGTTGGGATATATATATATATATGCATGTGTATTGATGCATGTATGCATGTGTATTAATGCATATACGTATGATGCAAGTATACATGCTAGGTGCATATGAAGAATGAATGCATGTATGATAGCATATGCACATAAGTGAGTATATATATGTGATAGAAAGAGTATTAGCATGAGTTTTAACTTATGTTAAGCAAGCATATGAAATTTTATCAGCATGTATATGAGTATCCAAATAAATAAGAATACATGAGCATATATATACATATTAGCATGCATAAGCATTTTGAGCCAGTAGATATGTTCTCAGTTTATGCTCATGAAATTAATGTAGATGAGAAAAGGAAACGTGATGAAGAGGGGTAGTCTAAACAAACAACTAGGGCTAGAAAAGAGGGTGAAACTACTGAGTCAATTAATGAACCACCTAGGACGGAGCCTAGTCAAGAAATTAAACAACAAGAACAAGATAAGAAACCTCAGAATAAGGGAAAGGTAAAGAAAGTAGTAGAAAATTTAGAAAAGAAAACAACAAATGAAGATAGAATTCCGGATAAATCAAATGAAACTCAAGCCATACGTGAAGAAGGTAGTAAGGAAGAAAAAACCAAAAAAGAAACCGTCGACTTTCTTATTGATCTCTCAAATCGAGAAAAAATAGACATTCGGAAGATTATGGATGAAAAAATTATGAAAGCAGAGGTAACCATGACATTAGAAGAATGGTTAGCATTTTCACGAACTGATGTGAAGGAAGATTTCATGATTATCATCAAAAGATGAAGAGAACCTATAGAGTATAGAATGGAGGATATAGAAATGGAAGAAAGAAAAGAACAGGATGAACCGAAAGTTATTGTACAAATTGATGAATCTGAGTATCGTGAATCTTTTGAACATAGAAATTATTTGGGCCCCGTAATTGGACATTTGGAGAAAGGAAATGGTGACCCAAATAGTCATTATACTCAGAAACATTGGGCTAGGGGTACCACTGAAACTATGGTTAAGATAGGAAATAATAATAAACCGCAAGTAGCATTAATAGATTCAGGATCAGAAATCAATGTAGTCTCAAGGGAGTTGTATAATGAAGGTAAATGGCATATAGATAGAGACCATGGATGGAAAATGAAAGCGGCCAACAATGCTTCTGGATATTTACTAGGAGCTTGTGCAAATGTTCCTATTACTATTGGAGATGTTAAAGAGGAACATAATTTCTTCGTTCATGATGACTGTTTGTACCCAATTATTTTGGGGCAGCCATTCATTTGTGAACAAAGAATGGAGACAAAAGTACTGGACGATGGAAGTGCTTTCGCAAGAATTCGTTTTGGTGATTGCCTTAAATCTTTCCAATTCATGAAGCTTTGTATTAACCATCCTCGTAATCGTAGGTCTTTACGAAAAACTCCTTTAAGACACTTAGATCATGATTTCGAGTAAATGCCACTGTTGAGCGAGATGACACTGGACTTTGGTTCGAAATCTTGCAAAATCTTGTACATAATTTAGATAAGATGACTATTTATTTTCCATCTGCTACTTTAAATATTTTGCATTTTAAACAAATTCCAAGAAAAATTATAAAACAATATGAAAAACATTTAAAAAACAAAGGAGATCTGTTAATAGATGAAACTATTGAACATGTTATTGAAATTACACATTGCTTCTCAACATTAGAAGAATTAGAAATTTGTTATCAAAATAAGTCAAATTCTCATATTCTCATCTCTTCACTTGATGTGTATGCATTAATTCAAGAATATGCTTCTAGTATTGATCATGAATATGATGACTTAGTGGAGACCAAATATAAAACTGTTAGTAAGAAGGTTAACCTCATAGCTCAACCACTACCTAAATTTAGTAATGATATTATAAAGAATGTAAGTCATGAGCCAATCCTTAGAAATCCGACAAATATTGGCCATGTATTTACTAAAGAATCCTTAAAAAAAGTTAAATTAGATGCTAATGGTTTCCTTCTTCCAGTAGAAAAAGAGTATTTTCTGAAGATTATTGAGCAACATGGAAGAGCACTTTCTCTTGAGCCTTCAAAGATAGGATGTGCAGATCCTAGGATAGTTTCACCGATGATTATTTTTACTATTCCCCATATTCCTTGGAATTTGCGCCCTATTCCAGTACCTAAATCTCATCTTCCAAAGCTGATTAGATTACTTAAAGGAAAAATTCACATGCATATTTTAGAATCCTCTTCAGCTCCCTATTCAAACCATTGGTTTACTGTGCCCAAGAAGAATGGAAAATTTCGGTTTATCCAAGATCTTCAACTAGTTAATAAAGTGACCATTAGAAATGTGGGTACAGGTCCAATTGTGGATGAATTTGTGGAAGTGTTTTCAAGCAATTCTATTTATTCAATGGATGATCTCTACTCTGGGTATGATCAATTTCAATTGGCACTAGAAAGTAGAGACATTACTACCATGAAAACACCTTTGGGATTAGTTAGGATGTGTACATTACCTCAAGGTGCGACCAATTCAGTAGCACACATGATGAGTGCCACAAATTTGGTTTTGCATGATTTCATTCCTCACATTACTATGCCCTTTATAGATGACATTCCCATTAAGGGTTTCTTGGAAGAAGAGAAAGATAGCACTCTGGATGATGATGGTTGTCGTAGGTTTGTTAAAGCTCATATCTTTGATTGTCAAAAGATCTTTCAGCGATTTATTCAAGTTGGCTTAACATTATCTATAGAGAAATCTATTTCTGGTGTTAATGAGGTCCTTACTATAGGTCATCTTTGTGGCCATTATGGACGAAAGCCATACCCTCAGAAAACTGACACCATGAGTAAGATTTCGGAGATATGTCAAAATGTGAGTGATGTTTGTCGATTCTTAGGAGCTTGTATCTTCTATGTTATATGGATACCACATTTTGCTCATGTAGCTGACTGTCTTTATGATTTATTAAGAAAGAAAAGAAATTTTTTATGGACTGAAAAACATACTCAATCAATGCGTAGATTAAAGAAGTTATTGCAAGAAGCTCCAATCCTTAAGCGAGTAGATTATATCGACAATAAGCCTATTATTTTGACTGTTGATACTAGCCCTATTGGGATAGGCTGAGTCATAAGTCAGGATGATGAAGAGGGTAGAAGATATGCTATTAGATTTGGGGCTAAAATATTGTATAATACTCAAAGACATTACCCACAAATTAAGAGGGAACTTTGGCGATTAGTCACAGCACTAAAGTTTGATAAGGAATATTTCATAGGAGCAAATGTAATAGTGGAGACAGATTGTTTACCGCTAATTGGAATGATCACAAATTGTTCTTCACCAGATATTGCAATGCTTCGTTGGATTTCTTATATTAAATTTATAAATCCAGTTTTAATTCATATTTCAGGCAAATATAACTCTATTGCTGATATGCTTTCAAGAGCTAGGTACGATGAGAATGATGAAGCCAAAGTAGATACTAATACAATTAATTATGATTCTCAAGTATATGTATATGAAAAATTTAATACTGATGAATATGAAGGAGAGTGGCTAGATCTTGGGAGGTATCTTAGTACTTTTATTAGATCACCTTCATGGTCTTCAAATAGATTTAGAAATATTAGAAAAAGAGCATTTAATTTCTTCTTGAAAGATGGGTTAATTTGGAGACATGCAAGGGGAAAGATTAAAATGTCACAAAGGGTACTAGGTACTAAGAATCTTTAGATGCAAGTCATGAAGAGCATGCATGATACTTTATGGGCTGGGCATAAAGGATTTGTAGCAACTTATGAAAAAGTTAGAGAGGGTTATTGGTGGCCAGGTATTTATGTTAATGTAAAGAATTATGTAAATTCTTGCGATGTATGTCAAGTTCATTCATCAGTTAAGCATAGGGATCCACTGCACCCTACATATCCTCCGTGCATACACTTTAAGTGGGTAGTTGACTTAGTGACCATGCCCAAAGGCATAGATAGGATGAGATACATAGTTCTTGCTCGAGAAGATCTTACTAACCATGTTGAAGGCTGAGCTCTAAGATCTAAAACCACTTTCAATATATGTAAATTTCTTCTTGAAGATGTAATTTCAAGATTTGGGTATATTGAAAAGGTAGTAGCTGATAGGGGAGAATTAGATGCGCAAGAGGCTTTGCTGGGCATGGAATTCGTTTAGATCTTACGACTGCATATAACCCTGAGGCTAACGAAAAGATAGAAAGAGGGCATTTTCCTATCATTAAAGAAATTTCTAAAGCTTGCAAAGGAGAACTTAAGAATTGGCCAAAATTTCTTCCGTTTGCATTGTGGGCTGATAGAATGATCTGCACTAGAACGACGGGATTTATGTCGGCAGAGCTAATGTGCTGCCAAAAATCAATTTTTCCAGTACATACTCAAATCCTTACTTGGACTACTCTTCCATGGGAAGATAATCTGTCTACTGAAGATTTATTAGCTCTAAGAATTCAGCAACTTGAACAAGGGAATGAAAGATTAGATGAAGCTGTAGCTAGATTGAAAGATTCTCGACTTAAAAGTAAAAATTACTTTGATAAATCACATAGGTTAAGGCCAAAGCCAATACAAATTTATGATTGGGTTTTAATTTATGATAGTACATTCGATTCACAGTACGAAGCTCGTAGGAAATTAAAAAAGCGTTGGTTTGGACCCTATGTGGTGGTCAAAATTTATGATAATGGAACGTATTCCTTACGAGAGTTAGATGGAACTCCTCTTAATAATTTAATAGCAGGTAAAAGAGTTAACTTATTCAATCAAAGAAATGAAGAAATTTATGACTTATTATATAATGTATGAAGAAACAAGTTTATTTATGAAACTAATTTTACTTGTGAGTCTAGATATTGTTGATTGTTAGCAGGAGTTGAAGATGCTATTTTATCAAATAAACTAAAGAATGTTTTATGATGAAGATGAAGACAAAGAATAACCATGTGACTTAATTCTAGTTATTTGTATTATTTATTTTCTCTCTCCATGCATTACATAAATAGGATTTTATTTGTTTCTGATATAAAGAGGGAATTTATTAAAATTATGTAAATAATGAACGAGAAATTAAAGTAGGAAAATATATATATGTGAAAATCTGATTTAGAGAACTTGT
Source organism: Ceratopteris richardii (assembly GCA_020310875.1). Taxonomy (NCBI): domain Eukaryota; kingdom Viridiplantae; phylum Streptophyta; class Polypodiopsida; order Polypodiales; family Pteridaceae; genus Ceratopteris; species Ceratopteris richardii. The sequence continues at coordinate 51,271,569 of CM035415.1, read as the reverse complement.
TATGCGTTGTGAAGATAGGAGAGTGGAAAACTTGAACTCCAATCCCTAGTAAAAGAGAAATTTACTTTATACTAGTAGAATTCTTTACTTTCTAAAACCGTTTAGCAAATGAGATCCTAATTCTAGATGTAGCAAATTTCTAGATCCTCTGCTCTGATTAGGGGTTAAGCCTTTCCCCTTAAATAAAAAAGTTATGAAGAAAAATTAAGAAAAGAGAAAAAAAAAATGAGAACATCAAGCAGTATATTAATGGCTACTGCAAGATGGGAAAAAGAAAAGAAAAGAAAAAAAAAGAATACAAAAGAAAAGAAAAAGAAAAATATGAGTTAGTTGTGGTCTCGAAACCACTTCTGAAATATTATGCGGGCTATATGAGGCGGAGGTTTGCTGCAGAAGAGTTAGTTTGATGCATCTTATAGTGGACGTCTAAGAAATAAAAGAAAGCATGCTTATATAAATTAAATTTTACTTTAGAACAGGGTTCATGGAATGGTAAGTACCTCAATTATCTAAATAGACTTTATGGGATTATCTAAATTTGTATTTTTGACTCTATGCATTGACTGAAACGATTTCTAATTCATATTTATGTAATTTTAGAAATTTTCTTCATTCTCAGAAACATAAATAAAAAATAGAAGCATTTTTTATAATATTATTTATAGTTAAATTATAGATTTTATCAAAGAATTTGATACTGCTTTCCATTGAACTACAGGTTGGCCCATTGGGACGATGTGCAGGTTTGGTGGGGGCGAATGTCAAAAAGTTTTTCACCTTCCAGTTGAGGACCAAGAAAATTAAAAACTGTTTATTGGTTAACTCTAAACCCTCTATTACGCTATTGATTAAAAGTTTTGATTGGAACTTATCTCTTTGTAAGTGTTTGCAGGTACAATCTGATGGAGAAAATATGTGCTCATATTAGGGTTTACCCTAAAACTGCTCATTTAATGTGTGTTTGAGCTATTTAAAATTGAAGCATGGGTATATGACCCTAGGTTTACATTTAATTATGTGTATTTAAGTTAGGAGAATTAATTCTTGGTTAATGTTAGGGTTAAAGCTAGGTTTCCAAAGGATTTCATTGGGTTCTGGTAAGTTTCAAGTAGGGTTTTAAGGGTTTTTAGTATGTTTTAAGGGTTAAAATAACTGTCATTTAATTAAATTAATCTATAAATTAAATATTTATGTATTAAAAATTAAAATATGATTTAATTAGTTATTTCAATCATGCGTGTGAATATAAATACTAAGGTATTTAGTTAATTAAAACACTAAACTAAGCTTAAATTAAATGAATAATTTAATTATGAAAAATTAGGCTAATTAAAGTAAAAATGATAAATTAAATGGATAATTAATTAGTGGTGTGCATGTGTATGAATTTAAAGAATGGTTTATATAAGATGTGGAATTAAAGTGATTTAAGGAATGGTCTAAAAGGATGATGCACTTAAATTAGTCTAAAGTCAAATTTTAAATGAATGGTTTGAGTTGTTGTAGATGAAAAGAGTGTTGTGAATGAGTTGTGTGATTAAAGTAGTTAAAGTAAACTGAAAAGTGTGGTGAGGGGTAATGGGTAAAAGTGTGGATGAGGAAATAAAACAAAACCAAAAGTGTGGTTTACAAATGTGTTAAGTAAGTATATATATGTGTGTTGTGTTAAGTAAGTATATATATGTGTGCTGTGTTAAGTAAGTATATATATGTGTTCCAGTTCTTCCTAATGTTTCTTGGAGGTACTCATTCTCCTTTGTCTTCTTTTAATCTATTCCTTGGTCATTTTCATTATGCATATTTTAACTCGTTATCTATTCACGTGAAGAGAAAAAGATGTAGGAGCTGCTATGGACTCTACAGTAGTGTAGAGAGAGAGTGGTTGAGCTCTGTGCATATGTAGAGAAAGTGATTTAATATGTAGCACTAAGGAAGAAAGAAGAGAACTCGATGCCTTTGCCCGATCCAGTGATGATGAGCACGAAGGTTCACCTTCGGTTGTTGACGATTATGATGTTGAATCAGATGAAGATCTTCTGTAAGATCACGCAAGCTCTCTGCACTCGAATAGTTGGGGAAAGGTTGCTAAGGATTTGAAGCTTTACCATAGGGACATTTTATGTCATGAAGCAGATGCTGGTCATAGAGATGACGGAGAGGAAGACGGACATCTCAGTTGCCTCGATGGAAGATGTATTTCAATGAACTATAATCATACTCCTTACCGTTTGCACGAAGAGCCAAAGTCAAAAGAGAACTATATACATTCTAAGAAGATTCCGGCCTCATATCAGCTGCACGATAATCCCAAGAAAAGCCGTTGGTTCGCTCAAAAAGATTTTGCATTCGGGCACCCTCTAGATGGCGAAGGAAAGATTCTTGTAAGTGATGTTGTGAGGTGTGTCTGTTCGGACTGTGGAAAGTCGTTCTGGTCTGAGAGAGCACTATTTGGCCCCGTCTGCATTGACAGCGATGGAGAGAGTAGAAAGCGAGAGAATTAAGTTCTCACGGATAGATTTGTGATTACGCAGAGTTTGAATATGCAGAGCGCAGATCAACGCTAAGAGAAAGAGAGAGAAGAAGACTCTGGCAGGGGCCGCAGAGAGAGAGACTCTAGAGAGAGCTTTTGGTGACACTAAAAAACGGGAGCTGAGAGCGTTTATCTTCTTTGTCTTCTCTTGTATTGTGTGTATTTGTTCAGGAACCTGTGTGTTTGTCTCTAGTTTTATTCAGTATTGTCATGTCTTCTGCCAATGGAAACAATTGTTGCTACCGTTGCAACGAACGGGTCAGCCTCAATCAAGGCTCTGATCTTGTCTGCCCTGTTTGCTCAGAAGACTTTCTGGAAACTCTTGGCCTACCAAGAATATCATACCTTCTCCCTTCCACGTCTACTCAATGACATGTTGTAGGCGTTGTTGTCATGCACGGATAGAGAGAGTGAGAGACAGAAGAAGAGAGAGAATCTGTTAGAAATCATATTAAAGAGAGAGTTTTAAAAAATTAATGCTACCCTCCTCCCTCCATGGTGGCTGCAGATGTGCGCGACTCCATGAATTGGAGAGAGAGAGAGAGAGAAAGGTAGAAAGAGAATGATGAGGCTCTGGCGGTACTGTTGTAATAGAGAAAGAGTGAGAGAGAAAAAGAAAGGCATACGGTTGCTGGAAATAATGATGCGTGCCCGAAGAGAGAGAATGTGGTCAGAGATTGTGTCGACTGCATGCGAATCTGTCCGGAGAGAAAGAGAGAAATAATGATATGTTTTTTATTTTTTTAATTGATGTTTTAAGTTACTTTATTTATTTTATGTACATAGATATATGTGTACATAAGTATACGTATGTATATGCACATTATGAAAAACATGAGTAGGGGTATGTATTCATATAAATAAAAAAGCATATGTATAAATATCTGAGATCATGTAAACGTAAAATGAATAAAAATGCAAGTATGCCATGAATGCATGTTCATATGCATATTAGTATGCACGAACATGAGTGTTAATATGCATAAATGAGTTTGTTGGGATATATATATGTGTGCATGTGTATTGATGCATGTATGCATGTGTATTAATGCATATACGTATGATGCAAGTATACATGTTAGGTTTATACGAAGAATGAATGCATGTATGATAGCATATGCATATAAGTGAGTATATATATATATATATATATATATATGTGATAGAAAGAGTATTAGCATGAGTTTTAACTTATGTTAAGCAAGCATATGAAATTATATAAGCATGTATATGAGTATCCAAATAAATTAGAATACATGAGCATATATATACATATTACCAGGCATAAGCATAAGTTAAAGCATAAACTTAATATGTATAAACCTAGTATTTGCATGTGCATGAGAGTGTGAACAAGTGTGTTAACATGCATTAGAATGTGTGTTAGTATTCAAGTAAGTGTATGTTAGCATAAATTTATAAGCATATGTAACATATGTATGAATAATTTTAGCATGCACAATTGAGAGTAAATGATTTTCTTGAGATATACTTATGTTACGAATGTTTCTTGCAGACATTAAAAGAAGAAGTGTCCGAAGAGCATTGTGAAAGAGAAGAATTCAACAATCCAAAGAACCATCAATCTTATACCAAACCATTGAAGATTATCTTTGATTAAACTATTTGTATAGGAATCATTAGAATTTAGCATCCTCTTAGAAAATTTCGTCATTTTAGAAAGATTTATCTTTAGCTTTGTAAACACCTACTATTGTTATTAGCATTAATTCAATTACTATTTCCATTATCTTGATTGTCGATGTCTACAATTGAATCTGAAAGTAATGCAACTCTAGAAGTCGAAGTAGAAGTAGTTAAAGACATTATTACGCACGAATCTTTAATATCAGTATCTCATGATTATTGTCTTACTAGGTTTTTAGCATTATTTTCGATTACATCTCTCGATCCTCAAGATAGTGTAGATTCATTTTCACCACCTCTAATTAGACGTACGCAACCTCAGCATATTGAAAACCAAGAAGAAGAAATTATTAAAGAAAACATAACGGAAGAATCTTTGATTTTACCTTCTCCTCAAGAAGTTATTGATAGGTATAGGGCAACTCAACCATACGGTCCTTAGAACTATTAAGTAATAAGTTTACCTATTAGATATTTCTTAGATTTTTCGGTTATTTAGAATTTCATTTACCCTAGACATAAAGAAAAATATACCTAATTCACCTGAGATTGTCTCAAACACCCTGCATGTGCCGAAGGATTTAGCGGTTGACTGATCCACCAGTTGTGTGTCTGCAACTTTCCGACACCGCATGGAGAGCTTGGATGCATATGAATGAAGTTCATGATGATGCACAATCAGTACCCGTCTCACACATTCCGTTGTATTTTGCAACTTTATGAATAAGATATGCAAGCATAAGTTATTCGGGAGGGTCATTGAATGAACTCGCTAAAAGAAAACAAAAACATAGCTATATTTCCTTCGAAAGGAAACTCATGCAAGGACAAGAAATTATTACTCTACAAGTGAAGAGGATGATAGTCCCTCATAAGGTCTCCATGGGAGCTCTACATTAGAGAAGATGATGATGATGATGATGAACCAGTAAGGTCACCATGGAAGCTTGCCTAGAGCTATGTTACCAATGCAAGAGAACTACGGGTTACAACCACCACGTGCTAGAGAGATGAATCTCCTCCCAACCAAATGCCTCTATATATAGCTCTCTCCAAGCGATTGCCTTCTTGGGCAGGTGGATATTAACCATCCATGCGTCAGCCATGCAACTGCATGTGTGCCAAGTGTCCCACTTAAGTCGAGTTAACTCAAGTAGATGCTTCTAGAAGACCCTAGATCTCTTTGGGCAAAATAATCTCCCCATGTCCCCCATGGGGATTGAACCCAAGACCTCCTCCTTCACATCCTTGAGACTTAACCACTAAGCTAAGTGGATCACTTATTCACAAGAGCACAAAACCTCCTAGTAAGTCTAAACTTGAGATCTTTGGTCATACATACAGATGACCAAACGGTATCCGATTTGAGATCTGTCTGAACCGACCGGACCCTTAGATCATGGAATTACTTTATTACAATATGAATGCCAATCCTACACATTTCTTAGTGCCATAGGCTTGGAATCATCATGGATTCCTCTTTAAGCTTCAACACCCTCTTCTCCAATGTTGCCTAGTACAATCGTTATTTTCATAGTGTTTTATCACTTATGATATCATGGATACATCCTATTTCTTCAAAAATTAATCATGTGAATGAAAAAGCTATCTTTAGCATGCGATTGTAGGTGAATTCTAGTTATGGAACGAAAAATTTATGATCAATTTTGGTGCCCTCCCAAGGAATATGTGATATAGCCCCAAACAATAAGCAATGCATAAATCACTCATGTATCAGACATTCAATGTATTTGTAGTTGAAGGAGATAAATAAATTAAAAAATGGATCTCTCACAAAAGGATGATAAGTTTATTTACCTTATTTGTATCTCCTCCTAACTTCGTTGTACTTATTTGTGTGATAATTGAGTTAATTCTTTTGGATTCAAGGAAATCTTATCCAAAACATTATTGTCATTACAGTCTATGTGAAAGGTCAAATAGTTGACTAACACTTTTCTATATGCTCTTTCATAAAAAAATATAGTGGTATGTTCAGCCCCATGCTCAAGCATTGAGTGCACTTATAAACCCTAAGAAATCTAAATTTTTGCTCTCTGTGTATTACATAGTTCTATTCTAGAAGGTCTAGCTAGTTCAGACACATCTGAAATCAGACATTGTTTGATCACTCATGTGTATGACTAAAGATCTTGAGACTAGACTTAAACATAAGTTCATGTGGTCTCTTAGCCTATTGGTTAAGTCTCAAGATTGTGAAGGAGGAGGTCTTGGGTTCAAACCCCATGGGGAGCATGGGGAGAGCATTTTTCTCAAGGAGCTCTAGAGCTTTCTAACTCAAGTTAACATGAGTTAACTTGAGTCTAGTGAGACTTAACTCGAGTGGAAAGTACACCAACCACTAGTGGAGTCTAGTGGAAGGTACTAAGCAGTGGTTGAGATCACTCCAACCACTAGTAGAATCTAGTGGAAGATATTGAAGGAGTGAAGGAGATTCCACAAGCACTTGTGGACTCTAGTCATATTTCTGGTCCTTGTTGATTCGAGTAGCAATATATACAGGCATAAGGTTGGGAGGAGAGTCATCTCTCTAACACATGGTGGGAGTTGAACCCAAGACCTCCTCCTTCCTAACCTTGGGACTTAACCACCAGGCTAAGTGGATCACTTGTTTAAGAGACACATGAACTTATGCTTAAGTCTAGTCTCAAAATCTTTGGCCATACAGGAGTGACCAAATGGTATCCATTTTGAGATCTATGTGAATCGGTGAGACCCTTAGATCATAGACTTACTTATTACATTCTTCCTCCTTGGAAAATATTTTTCCAAAATAATGCTATATATAGTAAACATAGGCAACCCCCGAGCCTCATTTTCTAAGCACCGAAGAACATGTTTCATCTGTGTGGTGGATCCCTGCCCAAAATAAAGTGGAGGAGATACATTTACATGCAGCAAAACAATTGATAGAGACTCAGATGAAGAGGAAGGAGGCACATGATAGGAATCTGTGGAACAATGACATACAGCCAGGCATGTTAGTTCTTCTCCATAGATTTCAAATCCAAACACAAGTGAGAGGAAAATGGCTTCCAAACTGGGAAGGACATTATCGAGTTAAAACAATGCTGAATTGGGGTGTTGTGGAGTTAGAGACGCTAAAAGGAGAGGCTTTGCCACTGGTCAACATATCAAGGCTCAAGGCCTATCATCAATACAACTGAAGAATTTGCAAAATCTATCCAGGTTGTACATAGCCTTCGCATGTCATTTTTGCTTAAGTTTTAGTAGTTTTTATCCATCTTCACGCTTGTTCTTTGATTTTTTAGCAAATTCAGAAACCCTTTCATAGCCCTTTGCTAAGTACCATTTTTGGAAAATTTTGGGAATTTTTGGGAGTTTTTCAAGCATTTTTAGCATTTTTCTAGATTTTTTTATCCTTCTTAGATGTCATTTTCTTGCCAAATAGGAGGACTAAAGGAAGCTCTCTGTGATTTTGAGTGAAAAGATTGGCATAGACCTATGGAGAATTTTTTCAGAATTTTTTGAGAATTTTTTCTTATTTTTTTGCATTTTTTTTGGATTTTTTCTAGATTTTTCACAAATTTTGAGGATTTTCAAAAATCTCTCTCTCTCTCTCTCTCTCTCTCTCTCTCTCTCTCTCTCTCTCTCTCTCTCTCTCTCTCTCTCTCTCTCTCTCTCTCTCTCTCTCTCTCTCTCTCTCTCTCTCTCTCTCTCTCTCTCTCTCTCTCTCTCTCTCTCTCTCTCTCTCTCTCTCTCTCTCTCTCTCTCTCTCTCTCTCTCTCTCTCTCTCTCTCTCTCTCTCTCTCTCTCTCTCTCTCTCTCTCTCTCTCTCTCTCTCTCTCTCTCTCTCTCTCTCTCTCTCTCTCTCTCTCTCTCTCTCTCTCTCTCTCTCTCTCTCTCTCTCTCTCTCTCTCTCTCCCTCCCTCCCCCCCGTCCCCCCCGACCATTTTATTTTTCTTTTTTTCATTTTATTTTATTATTTTTTACTTTATGTTTTCATTTATTTTATTTCTTTATTTTCTATTTTTATTTTTATTTATTTCCCTTATTTTTAATTTATTTTTTTATGTTCTTTTTTATATTTTCTTTTTTTTAACCCCCCCGCGTGCGTGCGTTCAATTTTAAAAATATATATATATAATATATAATTATTTATATATTAAAAATGATATATATTTTTTTATTTTCTTTATTTCTAATGGTTCAAACCTTTTGGCTTTGGATCGTGCCTCGGATGTCTGTTTTCTTCAAAACTGGGGTCATTTCCATGTATTTTCCACCTCTAGATCCATTTTTTGACCTAATTTTTCCAAAATCCCATATTTTCTTGGTCAAAACCCACATGTTCTGAGCACATTTATCACATGTTTTTATTTAAACACATGGTCCACATTGTCTATTCTCACCTCATTTCACCATATGTTGCACATTTTCCCATATGCCCCCTCTGTAGCTCTATTGTTTGATCATTTTGAACCTCTCTAGACCCCATAATCTTACTCCCTGACCCTCCCCTTACCCTTCTGCCAGCCACATCCTTACCCTCCCTACCCTCAGCCCCCTCCGTCCTCCCTTCCTCCTCCTTTCTACCCTCCCTTTGCTCTCCTTTGCTTTTCCATGCAAATTCCACTTTTGGGTTCTTCTCTGGTGCTTGTTCTCTCATGTTTCTGGTGGACTTGGTAGCTGCTCAGGTGTCCTTTTCAAGATCTTGCAGCACAAGTATTATGGTATCCTATCTCCTCAGAGTTTTGGCCGTAGCTCTCTGGGACGGAGAGCACATTAGGTGGTGGGCAATTGTTGAGCCCATAAAAGTCATAATGGTCAAAGTCAAATACAGTCAAAGTCAACCATAGTCAAAGTATAGGTCAAAGTCAAATCAGTCAAAGTCAACATGGTCAAGGTCAAAGTCAACATGGGCAAAGACAAAGTGTTCAAAGTTCAGATGTCAAAGTGCACAGGTAGTGCACAATTATTTGTGCACAAAGGGTAAATTGGAGAAAGTGGGTTGTAGGTTGCAGAGGTATTTCTTTAATTTCCCTAAGGTTCAAAAGTGTTTTTAAAGTGTTTTGGAAGGTTCAGGTGAACCCTGTCTTAGGTGCAAAAGTGAAGAATTAAGAGGCAAAATGTGAAGGTATGTGAAGCGGTAGCATACGCAGAAGTGAAAGTATGGTCCCCCAATTAAAATTTTTGTTTTAGTCTAAAGTCACTACAAGACAAAAGAGGGATTCATTGGCTGCCCACTTGAGGAGACAATCTTGGGACATCAAAGTAAGCACCAAGATACTCTTGCCGTTAGGAGCATACGTGAATCGACACTCAAATCAAGGCAAGGACTATTCTTGGACAAGCAAGTGTAAGCAAGACTAAGCAAGGTGAGCATAGTCTAAGTTAGGCAAGAGAGAGAAGTGCAAGAGACAGACACTATGCGATGCAGAGAAGTGAAGTGCAAAGTGTGCATGAAGAGTGACTAAGGAAGTATGCAGAGAAGTGCTAAGCTAGTCATCCCAAGGATCCCAAGGTCTCATTGAAGCTGTACACGTGCCGACAGAAGGTGTCCAACCCTCCCCCTTATTGGAAGCTTGGTGCAAGGTGTGCACAAGTGCAGGCTTGGAGAAGGTGGAGGTCTGGTGCAGAAAAGGCCGGCAGCAACAAGACCCTTGGGTATTTGGTATTTTGTGATTGATCACTCTGTGGGATTTTGCACAGAAGCATTGGATTGTATTTGGCATCACCATTGTATTTGTCTTCTTATAATCAATCGACAGAGGCTTCCAGCGTGTATCTTTCTTCTTGTCTTTCCCTTTTCTCCTACAAACACTCAAATCCCCTCTTGTCCAAGAATCCGCCAACATTAACCAGTTCACAGTGACAAGAGCTTTTTACTTCTTGTCTTTAGATTCCTTTCTAACTAAAGCTTTAAGTAGCTACTTTGATGAGTTTTCAAGTATCTCTCGACTGCTTAAGTCTAAGCATCTGCTAATGCTTTTGGATTTCATCTTTAAGAAATCCCTTTAAGGATAGGTAAACTTCACATTTTACCTTCCATAGACTTAATTACCATTGATACGATTGCAGATTACATGCTTGGAATATCCACTTTGTTCAGACTTGGAACAGCTTACTCTTTTCATACTTTTCTATTGGATAGATGGAACTTAAGTGAAATTTTCCCAAAAGGAAATTGATTGCCAATAGTTGGGAAAATTTTGACATAGTTCCAATTGCAATTTCTTGGACAAACCTTACCAAGATTGATCATGTCTTGTTGACCTTGTGACAAAATAAAGACGTAGTCTTTATCATTAAGATCTCTCAAGTTTATCTAAAGCTTTATAGCTTACCTGCAGGATTTAGAGAGATCTTTCCCTCAACTCAAGTCTAGGCATACACTAATGCCTTTCAGATTCTAAAGCTAAAAATCACATCAATATTGGGATATTTTTAGAAATACAAAGTTCCAAGATATGGATATCCAATCCATGAACTTTTCCTAAACAAGCTATAAAGTTCAAAATTATGTGTTCATCGTACCATTATTATTGGATCAATCATCAAAAGATGCTTAGAATTTAAACATAATTCTGACTGTCAAAATATGTTTAAAGTACTCTAGTAACATCTAAAGATTGACCAATAATAATAAATCTTGTATCAAACTCAAGAACAGGAATCAATATCACATAAATGAAAGTTCAAGTCAAGCTTTCATAGTGGAATGGGAAACTATATCCTAAAGGTGAAATTTATAGCTTGATACTCGAGAAATGAACACAACTAAATCAGTAAAGCTTCTGGATATTGTTTGAAACTCTAAGAATTTCTTTCAAATATCATTTTCGCATTACAAAAGATTCCAATATGAATCATTTTCTTAGGTAGAATTAATCTCAAGCTCTTGAAGAATAAAATTCTCCCAAGTAGTAGGAATGAAATCCTTCAAATTCTTTAGACAGCAAGTAGTTCCCCAGAAGGCCCAAACCACCAGAAGTGGTACTTAAAGTCCAATGGTTGATATCACCTAGAGGTGTATCAAAGATTCTTAGCTTTAGAATCTAAAAGGTATTAGTACATGCTTGGACTTCAGTAGGGGAAAGATCTCTAAAATCCCATGGATAAGCAAAGAAGCTTTCGATAGTTCAAGAGATATTTAAGATAAAGAATAAGTCTTTATTTTTTCACAAGATCAACAAGACTTGATAAATCTTGGCAAGGTTTGTCCAAGAAATTACCATTGGAACTAAGTCAAAATTTTCCCAAGTATTGGCAATCAAATTCCTTTTGAAAAATTTCACTCGAATTCCATTTATCTAATGGAAAAGTATGAAAAGAGTAAGTTGTTCCAAGTCTAAATAGAGTAAAATTTCCAAGTATGTAGTCTGCAACCGTGATGATGGTAATTAAGTCTATGGAAGGTATAATTTAAAGTTTTCTTAAAGATGAACTCCAAAAGCATTAGCAGATGTTTAGACTCAAGGAGTAGAGAGATTCCTAAAAAAATCCTCGAGGTAGCTACTTAAAGCTTTAGTTATACTTGATCAATATTGTAGTGACAAGAAGTAAACATCTCTTGTCACTACAATATTGATCAAGTATAACCAATCAGACTCGAATTGGAAAAAATCAAGAACTTTGGAATGACAATTGGTTTTTCTTTTGAAAAACCTAACAAAGAAGAATGGATATTCTATCAAAGGTTTTCAAGTTTCCAAGATAAAAGCACGAGATCATGAAACGATCATGTGAAGGAATCAAAACCTAGAATATCTACTTAGAGGTAATGCGTGAAACTTAAAAAATCTTTTAAAGAATCAAAGAGAGAAGGTACTCTATCAAGATATGTTTAGAATTTAGGATAAATATCACTCACACATCAATGTGAATATAAAATAGGATGGTATGGAACACCAGATTTTATACTCAATTGATGTAGGAAAGATGGTATGGGACATCGGACCATGGGATAATAATTATCTTTTAGTCCTAAAATGAATCTTGAAGCTAGATTTGATTTTCAAGGGTTAAAACTTCAAATGAGGAGTTTAAATTCAAGTTGGATAAAAATTATGATCTCAAGATACTTCAAGATCAAGTTTATAAGAAGATATGAACTAAGTAACTTCCAAGATCTTCTTGAAATACTTCAAGCTAAAGTGTTGATGATTTGGAAATATTTGATAAATTTATGAAGAAGTTATACTTTGACATTTAAATGATCCTTTCAACTAAGGAATAGACTGACTAAGTCAAGCACTAGGTTTCGTGTAACTCTATAAATTCAGTATATTGGCTCAAAGAAATGCACAAGAATTGCATTCCTAGTAAGCAGTCACAAAGATTGAATATAGGCATGAATTTAGTCTCAAGTGAAGCATTATTCGAGTAAAAACCTCATCAATAGAACCTCAGTGGGTCGACACACTGATGTTGGATACCACACTACTATCTTGTGGTTGGATGATATTTTAGATTTGCTCTGAATCTTTTTGAGAATCTAGTTTATTTCTCTTAAAGATAGTAAAAATGCTTCAATACCTTGTTGAAACGTATCTTTCTAAAGTTAAAGTCTTGAGTCATCTAGACTTTGACTCATAGCAAGTTTACATCTCTTCAAAGTTTGAATTGGTTGAATAGAGTTTTAGTTCTTTCCTTTCGCTTGCCAAATCTTTTGGATTTGACTCAGATATGGTTCTAGTTCTTTTCACAAAAGTCAAGGGTTAGCCAATTAGAACCAGGTTACCAAATTAAACATCCCAGATAGATGTTTTGTACAAGATAAGTCTAAGTTAACTCACCCAAAAGATGATAAGTCTAAGTTGACTTACTCATTTGAGTTTGCTTCAAGTTATGTAGCATAAATGCCTTTCATCGAATTAATAATTCCCAAGAACATTGAGCTAAAGTCTTTGAGAGAAGTTTCCTAAGTTGGATGATTTTCATTTTGACTTTGACTTGGTCAAGATATAGTAAGGTTGAACCAAAGTAAATGCAAAACTTTCTCCTACAATTTACATAGGATTTTCAAGCCCATTAGGACAAAGTAGTCTTCCGCTTGGGTGAAAAAAAAATCAAGTAATTGTTGGATGTGAGTAAAATCAGATACCATATTTGAGTCAATTCCAAAAGATTTGGAAAGCGGAAGGGAATAACTAAAACTATGTATAACTAATTCAAAGTTCTAAGATATAAACTTGCTATGAGTCAAATACTTGATGACCAAAGACTTTAACTTTGCAAAGATCTATTTCAACAAGGTATTGAAGCATGTTAACTATCTTTAAGAGAAATTAATTGGATTCGCAAAAATATTCAGAGAGAATCTTAAACATCATCCAACTGCAAGATACTAGTGTGGTATCCAACATCAGTGTGTCAACCCACTGAGGTTCTATTGATGATTTTTTACTCAAATAATGCTTTACCTGAGACTAAGTTCATGCCTATATTCAATCTTTATGACTATTTTTTACTCAAATAATGCTTTACCTGAGACTAAGTTCATGCCTATATTCAATCTTGTGCATTTCTTTGAGTCAAAGGATTGAATCTATCAAGTCACACTAGGAACTTGGTGCTTGACTTAGTCACTTTATTCCTTAGTTGGAAAATCATTTCAACATCAAAGTCCTACTTCTTCAAAAATTTCTGAAATATTTTTGAATCAACAATACTTTATCTTGAAGTGTTTCATAAATCAAATAAGAACAATTCTTTATTTGAAAAAGAAGATCTTCAAAGTTACCAACTTCATATCTTCTACTTTCTTTGATCTTGAAGTATATTGAGATCATTTTATTATCCTCCTTGACTTTAAACTTCTCTTTGTAAGTTTTAATTCTCTTGAAGATCAAATCTAACTTCAAAATCCATTCTCGGACTAAAAGGTAATTATCATCCCACGGTCCAATGTCCCATACCATCTTTCCTACAATCTGAGTATAAAATCTGGTGTTCCATACCACCGTATTTTATATTCATATTAATGTGTTGTTGGTGCATTTTACCCAAGCCTACATGCTTGATATATTTGATATCATCCTCATTTGTAAGTCACATGAGTAGTCATGTGAACACCTCTTGTAAAAGAGTTCATTTTTTCTTGTAATTGAAAAAAGAAAAAGGAAAAGGATGGCTTACCTCATCCATGATGTTAAAACAATTTCGTGGCTCTAACTACCAAAACCCACGACTTTTTGAGCTGAGGGAATATCTCTTAACTTTGGGGATCACTTTTAGGTGGAGCCATTCGAATTCGAATTCAAAACTCCCTCCAAGAATAGCTATAAAAGGAGCAAGAAGGAAGAGGCAATTAGCAAGCCTTGTACATGACCACTTCATGTCATTTTGTAAAGATTGAAGAGCTTACTCCATAGCTCTATCATTCTACTCCCATTGTGCAAAGATTCATTGCCAATGTGGTTGTAATCATATGTGAATCTATACATTTATCATCATCTACTTCTCTGTTTTGTTCTCTGCGATACTCACTCAGAGTAGTACCTTCAGAAGGTCATATATCGAGTTCTACTGATCCATTTTCAGTGTTTTAAAGTGCGTTGGATAGCTCCTAGTGTCCACGTTCCGAATATAAATTTTCAAGGTCATTGAATTAATAATTTTGGAGATATCTGCATTTTACTGCTTACTGGTCTATCTCTGCAGAGCCCCGAGAATTGTGTGGAGGTTCCAGAAATTGTTGAAACTTGTTCTCAATGCTCAGTCCATCATTTGAAGTGTTTTAACTTGGATTGGGAAGCTTGCTAAGTCTATTTGATATGCCCAAAAGGAATTTTTCAAATTCTTACCAGGTTGAGAGCACTGTTCATTTTTTTGAGTAGGTGTATGTCCAAAAATAGCAAGTTTTGGGAGCTAGTCATTTCGCAACTAGTCTGTCTTGACTTAAACTTTTGGGATACATGTTCCGAAGTACTTGGCTGATATTTTGGTGGATTTAGGAAGCTCAAAGGGTCTACTAATCAACTCTGAAGTCTCAGTTGGCTGGTGTGAAGCTGGTTGTAGCGGCACCTACTCATCTTTGGATTGCATCCACCATCTCTCTTCACAGTGGTATCAGAGCATAGTCAAGCAACATGGGAGATGGATTTCCATCAACAATTGACAAATTGGATCGAAAAAACTACTCGGCATGGTCTCTAAGGATGGAGGCTTACCTTCAAGGGAGGAATCTATATGGGTTCATATCCGGAGATGAAGCAATGCCAACCATGAGGAACAAAGGGCAACCATCACATGAAGAAGTGGAAAGACTTTCGAATTGGTGTTCGAAGGATGCACTTGCAAGGTCCTATATTCTAAACTCAATCTCTAATTTTCTTTTACCTCATGTCAAGGGATGCAAGACATCAAGAGAAACCTGGAATGCACTTGCTTCTTTCTTCTCTTCCAACACTCGAGCAAGGAAGAACCAATTGTGGATGGAGTTCACAACAATGAAGAAAAGCCCGAAGCAAAATGTGACTGATTATGTCACAAAGATGAAGGAGATTTCCGACCAACTTGGAAGCATTGGAGAGGTAATTGAAGAGGAGAAAATCATAAGACAAATCATGAATGGAATCAAAGCAGACGACAAGTGGGAGTCATTCACAACAGCCATGGATTTATACATGGATATGCATGTACCCGACCTCAACACACTCATGGGCCAACTCTTCACTCATGAAGCAAAGATTAGCAAAGGTGGTGAGTCCTCAAGAGGTAATCAAACTTCTACCTTATATTCTGATAAAGATAAGGTCAAGGAAAAGTCAAAGAATAGGAAGAATGAAGATGAAGGTAGCTCTTTCCAAGCAAACTTTGCAGGTAGAGGAAGAGCTAGAGGAAGAGGCAGAGGTGGAAAGCAAGGCAGGGGGAGATTCCAATCATCTCAACCTTGCAACATATGTGGCTTATCTAACCATACTACTGAAGAATGTTTCAGGAACCCGAGGAACTCAAGAGGAAGAGGATTCAATAGAGGTGGCTATGGATCAAATAGAGGTAGATACAATGGAGGCTACAACAACAACAACAACTACTACAACAACAATTACAACAACAACAACTATCAAAGTGGCCATAGAGGAAGAAGAGATTACAATAACTATGCAGAGGACCAAAGTCAAGAAGATTCATTATTGATTATGAATCTATCAGCGAAGAAGGGTAAGGATGATGATCACATATTTTACATTGATTTGGGATGCTCGAACCATGTAGCAAGAAATGTGGCTTTACTTTCTGATTTGGAAGATCCTCATAACAAGCATGAAGTGCAGACAGGAGATGACACAAAGCACTCAGTGGAGAAGATAGGTAATGTGAAGACATCAGATGGGAATATGAACCTCTTAAGCAAAGTCTTGTATGTCCCTACAATTACCAAAAATTTAATAAGTGTTGGACAGATTGTTGAAAAAGGATTGCAGGTTAGATTCAATCGATTTGGAGCATATGTTGAAGACCCAAGGCAAGGCTTTCGAAGGATTGCCAAAGGAGAAAAGACAGGAAGGCTTTTCACTTTTGAAGTGGAAGATACAAAGAACATAGCTTTGTTTAGCTATGGATCTCAAACTCTTACAGAGTTGGAGATATGGCACAAAAGGCTTGCTCACATTGGTGAGAGGACACTCAAACAAATTTGCAGGGACCAAAGTGTACTTGGTTTGCCTAATATCACAAGGCAACACATGATTTATAAGTGTGAAGCTTGTCAACTCGGCAAGGCTCATAGACAACCTTTCAATAAGAAAGGATATATGTATCAAAATCCTTTGGATCTAGTGCACACGGATGTGTGGGGTCCAAGTAAGGAGCAATCTATATCAGGCTCAAGATATTATGTGTCTTTCATAGATGATTGTAGCAGGTGGACCATTCTGTTTTTCATGAAGCACAAGGATGAAGTGTTTAATTGCTTTAAGAAGTATATTGCTCTTGTTGAAAATCAAACAGGTAGGACTTTGAAAAGACTCAGATCAGATGGTGGAGGAGAATACTTCTCTTCTGAATTTGATGCCTTCTTGCATGAAAGAGGCATTAAAAGGGAAGTCACTACAAGGTATACACCCGAACTCAATGGTGTAGCAGAGAGGAGGAACAGAGCTATTGTCGAAGCTGCAAGGTCCATGCTCAACGAAAAGGGATTGCCAAACTACCTATGGGCAGAGGCTGTGTCGACAGCCACATATCTCATAAATAGACTTCCATCTAAGTCACTAGATGGAACCACTCCATATGAAGTGTGGAATGGAAGAAGACCTAGTCTAGAGCATTGTAAAATCTTTGGATGCTTAGCCTATGCTCACATTCCTTCTCAAGTAAGAGGGAAATTGGATCCCAAGGCAGAGAAGTGCGTATTTATTGGTTATGATCAAAACCAAAAAGGATATAGATTGTATAATCCAACCAATAAAGGATTTTCTGTGAGTAGAGATGTAATTTTTTATGAAAACAAATCGTGGTTTGATGATGACAGGAAAGTGAAGCTTCCATATGACTTAGATGAAGACTTTCCATCACTTCAACCAAAGGAGCCAAAGCAAATTGAAGAAAGTGATTCGGAGATTGACCTAGAAGACTTGGAAAGACTAAAGCTATGGAAGAACAAAGGTAAAGCAAAGATGCAGGATTCTACATATGGACCCGAGAGCTCACATCAACCACTTAGAAGGTCTTCAAGGGAGAAGAAGAAACCAGAGAGGTTTGGTTATGATACTTCTTTGGTCACCAAGCACTCAATCTACATTGCAAAGGATTCAACCAATGAAGAACCTACCACATTTGAAGAAGCACAAAGCAAGAAATCTTAGAGAGATGCAATGGATGAAGAAATGGAAGCCTTGAAGGAGAATGACACTTGGGAGCTTGTACCTAACAAGCCATCTATGAAGATAATCGGATCTCGATGGATATACAAAATCAAGAGGAATCCAGATGGAAGTATAAATAGACACAAAGCAAGGTTAGTTGCTAAAGGGTTTGCTCAAACCCATGGTATTGATTATGAGGAGACTTTCTCTCCTGTTGCAAAAATGCCTACAATTAGGGTTCTCATTAGTCTTGTTGCATCTAGAAATTGGAATCTTTATCAACTTGATGTAAAGAATGCTTTCTTGAATGGATGGATTTCTGAGGAAGTGTATATGGCACAACCTCCTGGATATGAGGATGCACATCATCCTAACTATGTATGCAAACTAAAGAAAGCTTTGTATGGATTGAAGCAAGCTCCAAGAGCTTGGAATTTCAGATTGGTGGCTTATTTGCAGGACCAAGGATTCAAAGCTAGCAAGGCGGATACCTCTTTGTTCATAAAGAGGAATGGATCTGAAGTGATCTATTTATGTGTGTATGTTGATGATATTATTATCACAGGCAATGATCTTGAAGGAATCAAACAAGCAAAGGCTCAAATGAAGGAGGAGTTCAAAATAAGTGACCTCGGACCACTCACTTATTTTCTTGGATTGGAGTTGATCTACACAGATTCAGGTACATACATCACACAAAGGAAGTATGTCCATGACATGCTCGTCAAGTTCAAGATGGAAAATACCAAGTGTGCAGGTACACCTATGGAGCAAAACCATAATCTTAGTGCTTATGAAGGAGAGCCAATTGAAGACATCACAAGCTATCAAAGCTTGGTTGGAAGTTTGAACTATGCAACACTCACAAGGGTGGATATATGCTATAGTGTTAGCATATTGAGTCAGTTTATGCATAAGCCGAGAAGACCACACATGGAAGCGGCCAAGAGAGTCCTCAAGTACCTAAAGGGGACTATGAATGAAGGTTTGTTTTATTCATTTACTTCAGATATTGAGCTAAAGGTCTATTCAGATGCAGATTGGGCCGGATCTAAAGATGATAGAAGAAGCACATCAGGATATATATCATTTGCAGGTTCAAAAATCATTTCTTGGTCATCGAAGAAGCAACCAACCGTGGCATTATCTTCTACCGAAGCCGAATATAGAGGTTTGGCTAATGCAACTCAAGAAATCATGTGGTTAAAGTCTTTGTACACAGATCTTGGACTTCATTCTTCAACACCTCACATTTTTGGTGACAACACAAGCTCACTACATCTAGCAGCTAATCCGGTATACCATGCTAGAACCAAACATATTGAAGTCCACTACCATTATGTAAGGGAGAAGCTATTGAGCAAGGATATTCAATTATCCTATGTCTCTACAGATATGCAATGTGCCGACATGTTGACTAAAGCTCTTGATGGTACAAAAGTAAGTAGATTCAAGTTGATGATTGGCTTGCAGGAAATCAAGGACAATTGAAGACTTATTTGAAGGCAAGCATGTTAGGCTTGAGGGGGAGCTGTTGGTGCATTTTACCCAAGCCTACATGCTTGATATATTTGATATCATCCTCATTTGTAAGTCACATGAGTAGTCATGTGAACACCTCTTGTAAAAGAGTTCATTTTTTCTTGTAATTGAAAAAAGAAAAAGGAAAAGGATGGCTTACCTCATCCATGATGTAAAAGCAATTTCGTGGCTCTAACTACCAAAACCCACGACTTTTTGAGCTGAGGGAATATCTCCTAACTTTGGGGATCACTTTTAGGTGGAGCCATTCGAATTCGAATTCAAAACTCCCTCAAAGAATAGCTATAAAAGGAGCAAGAAGGAAGAGGCGATTAGCAAGCCTTGTACATGACCACTTCATGTCATTTTGTAAAGATTGAAGAGCTTACTCCATAGCTCTATCATTCTACTCCCATTGTGCAAAGATTCATTGCCAATGTGGTTGTAATCATATGTGAATCTATACATTTATCATCATCTACTTCTCTGTTTTGTTCTCTGCGATACTCACTCAGAGCAGTACCTTCAGAAGGTCATATCTCGAGTTCTACGATCTATTTTCAGTGATTGAAAATAAATTGCGTTGGATAGCTCCTACTGTCTACGTTCCGCATATAAATTTTCAAGGTCATTGAATTAATACTTTTGGAGATATCTGCATTTTACTGCTTACTGGTCTATCTCTGCAGAGCCCCGAGAATTGTGGGGAGGTTCGAGAAATTGTTGAAACTTGTTCTCAGTGCTCAGTCCATCATTTGAAGTGTTTTAACTTGGATTGGGAAGCTTGCTAAGTCTATTTGCTATGCCCAAAAGGAATTTTTCAAATTCTTACCAGGTTGAGAGCACTGTTCATTTTTTCTAGCAGGTGTATGTCCAAAAATAGCAAGTTTTGGGAGGTAGTCATTTCGCAACTAGTCTATCTTGACTTAAACTTTTGGGATACATGTTCCAAAGTACTTGGCTGATATTTTGGTGGATTTAGGAAGCTCAAAGGGTCTACTAATCAACTCTGAAGTCTCAGTTGGCTGGTGTGAAGCTGGTTGTAGCAGCACCTACTCATCTTTGGATTGCATCCACCATCTCTCTTCACATGTGTGAGTGATACTTATCCTAAAGTCAAGACATATCTTGGTAGATTACCTCCTCTCTTCCATTCTTTAAAAGAATTTTGAGGTTCCATGCATTAACTCTAGCTTGATATTCTAGGTTTTGATTACTTCACATGATCGTTTCACGATTTTGTGCTTTTACCATGGAAACTTGAAAACCTCTTGATAGAATATCTATTCTTCTTTGCTCAGGTTTTCAAACAAAAAACAAGTTATAATTCCAAGTACTTGAATTTTCACAATTTCAAGTCCAATTGGTTTATTCTTGACCAATTCGTAGTGACAAGAGCTTTTCACTTCTTGTATTTAGATTTCTTTCTAATTAAAGCTTTAAGTAGCTACCTCGAGGATTTTTTAGGAATTTATCTATTGCTTAAGTCTAAGCATCCACTAATGCTTTTGGATTTCATTTTTAAGAAATCTCTTTAATACATAAACTTTATGTTTTGCCTTTCACATAATTACCGTCAACACGGTTGCAGACTACATACTTGGAATTTCTTATTATGTTCAGACTTGGAACAACTTACTATTCCAAACGTCAATACTTGGGAAAACATCAAAGTAGTTCCAGTTCCAAGTTCTTGGATAAATATTTTCCAAGGTGGATCAAGTCTAGTTGATCTTGCAACAATAATAAGGATTTTAGCCTTTATCATTAGGATCACTAGTACATTGAAAGTGTCTTTACTTACCCGAGCAATTTTTAGAGATCTTTCCCTTGCTCAAGTCCAAGCATGTACTAATACCTTTTAGATTCTAAAGCTAAGAATCTTTCATATACCTCCAAGTGATATCAACCAGTGAACTTTAACTACCACTTCTAGTGGTTTGGGACTTCTGCGAAACTACTTTCTATCTTATGAGTTTCAAGAATTTCATTCTCACTGCTTGGAAAAATGTTATTCTTCAAGGACTCGAGATTTATTCTAGGGAATCAAATAACCTGAGCAAATGATTCATCTTCGAATCTTTTGCAATGTTGAAAGGGTATTTGAAAGAAATTCTTAGACTTTCAAACAATATCCAAAAGCTTCACCGATTCAGTTGTGTTCATTTCCCGAGTATCAAACTAGAGGATAAATATCACCCTAAGGATATGGTTTCCCATTCCACTATGAAAGTTTGACTTGAACTTTCATTTATATGATATTGATTCCTTTTCTTGAGTTCGATACAAGATTTATTATTATTGGTCGATCTTTACATGTTACTAGAGTCCTTTAGACATATTTCCACAATCAAAATTATGTTTAAAGTCCAAGAATCTTTTGATGATTGATCCAATAATAATGCTACTATGAACACATAATTTTGAACTTTTATAGCTTGTTTAGGAAAAGATCGTGGATTGGAGATCCATATCTTGGAACTTTGTATTTCCAAATGAAAAGTTCATAGTTCGGTTCATGTCTTTAGGAACTTATCTCATTTCCTCAAGATCGTTTGCTTTGGTTTCCTCTTGAAGCTTTAATAAGCTTAAATGAAACCAAAAATTAACTCTCTAATCCTTCTAAAAGGAAGAGTTATTTCATGTTTTCATGCTTGCATAGTAAGTTGCATCATTATTAGAGATGCAATCATGGAACCTAGAATCCATCTATTGAATGTTCAAGATCAATTGATGCCAAGGTTTAATTACTTCTCATGTTTTCATCACTCCTTAGGATGAATTCAGAATGAAAACTTCAAAAACTCTGGTTTTTTTACAAATTTGGAACATCTCAACTATCTTTTGAACTTTAAAAGTTTTATTAGTTTAAGTTACATTGGATTTTATTTGATTGCTATCACATCTTGGGATAGAATTAGATAAAAGCATTTCAAATCATCCTACTTTGTTCCTCTTCGAGCAAAAGCGCTCAGCAGCTTGGATAAGACATTCGCCTCCTAACAAACCCATGCGAGTTTGAACCCTCCCGTCAGCACCGCGTAGCACGAAGAGATACTTTATGCATAAAACTCATCTCAAGTGAAGCTGGCCGATTTTTCACATAGCTTTTCATGGGCGGTGCTTTTAAATAACGATCTTGTATGATTTTTGTTTTAATCGAACATGATCGCACCACGATTTGGTTCTTTTGCTTTTGTTATGCTTTTGTATTGGCCTCTAAAACTATATAAGGAAGCCATTGGCTCATTATCTATAATCCTACACCAATTCGCAATGCCAGTCTTTGGTCCCTCAGTAGAGGTGGTGCTCTAGCACACATGGGACAGCCATGGTGCTATCTTGGATCATGTTAAGGAGCATCTATGGAGTTCTTCTTGGAGAAGAAGAGTGTGGTCACACTCTTTATTATGGAGAGGACTTGCCCATCAGCAGCTTGGTGGTGTGGATCAGCCATCTACATAATGTATTTGAAGATTGTCTTCTACATGAAGATTTCGGTGTACTTCAAAGACATTGGATGGTGGTTAACATAAGATTTGCATCTTATGTTAAGGATTCAGGTACATATTCTCTTTATTCACACAGATACTACTTGGAGTTTATGAGGTAGTGGCATCCATATCAGGAGGAGTCCTATTTGGCATAGGTACAAGAGAATCAATACATGTATGCTTTATGCATATTTGGATGAGGTGTTCGAGAAGGTATATTCATATGATTTTGAGGATTTCTGACAACAAAATTGTTAGCATTCTTTGCTAATTTTGTAAGTATGTGATCTTTCACACACGTATCTGACTTAGGGTCTTCCATAGCCTAAAGTTCAGATGAGGGTTTGTTGATTATCAGTTATAGACTGATCCTTCCTCTTTCTGTCACTCATATTCACTCTTCTACAACCTATTAGGTCACACATCTCATATATATTCAGATTTCTATCCATACATCTGAATATGTTTGTTACATTTGTACATTTACTCTTCCATCTATTTCTGTTCACATAGAGTGGTTGAGAGTTTTGCTCCCACATTGTAAATTGATATTTGTATATATGATAGTGTGAGCAAGCAGTGGCTTACGTAACACTTTACACATGTTGTCTAATATTTCTCTATCTTTGTCTTATCATTGTATGATTAAGTGTGGTATGTTTATGTTCATGTTTTGTCAATATTGGAAGATTGCTAGAATTTGTGATGTAGATGCTGGACCTATGGAACTACGGACCTGCGATATTAGTTATGGGCCAACCTAATTTCCAACATTTGGTATCAGAGCTTCCAAACATCAAGGTTCACAGGTTTCCAGAATTCTAGGTTTACAACATATGATTTAAGAGCATCTTCTAACATTTGACATTTGACATACAGAATTAATCTAGATGAGTAGAGATTTGAGAATTAGACAATTCAGTCACATGTTTATTCATCAGTGTGGAGTATGAAGATTGATGATCTGTTAGCATCCGAATACTTTTGGAAGAGTATGCAAATACTTTACATAAGTATTACTTGAAGATCAAGACTTGATGAAGAGAAGGCTACTTAAAATTCAAGGAAAAACAATGGTTTGGAGAAGATGAAGGAACTAGATCAACATCAAATCACAGGTATTAGTTTCTACTATCAGATTATCATTTGCAGGTCATATCTTATAAGAGCAGTTATGAAGAGATTTGAAGGATTCAAGGAGTGCTTTTATACACTTTCATTATTTGAAAGTTAAAGGCTACATCAAAATAGGTATCTAGAGGTTTTTCTAGAGAGTTTTTGATAGATCTCTTTCATGGTAAGAAAGTTCATCTAAGAAGACAAATGTGGAGAGCATATCAGTTTTGTTTTCAGCCAATCTTGGGTTGTAAGTTGGTTGGAAGTTTTCCCTCACATTTTGTATCTAGAGAGGTAACTGTACAAAGGTAATTCAATATTCAGTCAAAAGGTTGGTGAATTCAGTCATATCAATCACATTTGAAGCAGAGTTTTGATTCAGAGATATGAGGAGATGGTAAAACATGATTCTATGTTCACTTCCATTTATATACCATGTTTGTTTTATCTCTTACTCTTAGCACTAGAGGAAGAGAAAAAGTTCATTTGAAGAAGTCAAGAGTGCTTGCTACTTCAAGGTGAAGAGAACAAAAGGTATGGAAGAGAAGTTTGAAGATGTTGACATCATCGTCAGGTGGAAGAAAGATGCAGAAGAAGAAAGTCCAACAATTCCAAAGGGAAAGTAAGACTTCCTTTTCTCTTATATTTTCCATATATTTTTCCTATTTTTATCTCTACATCCAAAGACAAGTCTACGAGAACATCCTGTGTAAAGAAGAAGCAGTTTCTTGTTTTGCATTATACTTGGTCATGTTTTAGTAGATTTTGACAAAGAATTGCATTGAGAGAAAGAAAGGCAGCTTATATGTTTTGACTCATATGTGTATGAGTTATGTATAAGTTGAAGATTTTGAGGAGCCAGTTATATTTTCCCTCAAAGAATTCTTGGAGTGTCAATACAGGGCTACTTGATATATGATAGAGAAGTATATTTCTTCTTTATCTAACTCTTGAGGTAAAAGAGTACTTGTAGCAGATGTTGGAGACTTGGAGTAAGGTTTATGTTCGGAAAAGTCACCTCATATTTAGTATTTTCAGAAAACTTCAGAAAATTAAGATTTTTTATGAACTAGTCAGTTGAAGAATCTACTTTCTATGATTGTCTTGTTTTTTGGATACATGCTTGTATTCAAAAAGGTGTTCCATCACATCCTATCACTTGATTGAGAAGTAGAGTTAGCCAAAAAAAATTCAAGCAGGTACTTTCACATTTCACCCGGGTAGAATATGAAGATATGAAGTATCAACTTGCAGCTTTTGGAGTTCTCAAGGTGAGAAGTTTGTCCACTTATGTTTCAAGTAGGAATTGGAGATTCTAGGGAAGGATTTGTTTGAAGAAGGTTTTACAACTTTATGTAAGAAGCATAAAGTTGTAAATCAGGTAGCAAATCAAACATTCAATCATGAAGGTTTGATGAGAGCAAATTCTACACAGGTATTTTGTTGGAGAGATCATTGATCTTGGATGATCTCGTATGATCTTGTAAGATCTTGATAGATCTTGTATGATCTTGTATGATCTTGCATGATCTTAAATGATCATGAAGATCTTGAGTATTTATGAGTCAGATGTCTATCCTTTTTTTGTAAGGTTCTTAGCATTGGAAGAAGTAAGTCAAAGATTTAGGTTCTATCAGATTAGTGTTGCATAAGAATAGAAGAAGATACTTGTTATGTTGCAGAAGGTTATGAATCCTAAAATGCTTTTAGCAAGGTTTTTATGATAGATCAGCTAACCTTATTCTAGATTTTGGGAAGTTGAGGAATGACAGGGAAAGCTATTAGCATGTGCACAATGCTAATAAAAAGGGTTCAGAAGTTTTGTTTCAGGCACAAGTATTAATGTTATGAAAGATCAAATTTATGAAGGAAGACATTCCAAATTTCAAAAAGTCTGATATATTTGAAGAATTATGGATACTAGTGTTAAATCATCCAGGGGGTGATGAAACATGAAGACTTATTTTCAGCCATATGTGAAAGACTGGAGATTCATACCTATAAGTATTAAAGGTATTCCTAGATCAGGTATTTCTATATTTCCTTTGTTAGTTTCTCTTTATGTTATAGCTTTGAAAGAAGAAGGAAGAAGGAGAATGTCTGGAGAAAGTTCCTGTTAGGGTGTTCCTGTTCAAGAGAAGGTTCTAGAGTTCTATTGAAGAGAAGCTTGATATTTCAGAGAGGTATGTTTTAGAGGTGCACACATATATGTTTTTACCAAATTCTGAAGGAAAGAGGTATAAAGGATTTACATATTGAACAAGGATGAAGACATGATGACATCGTAGATATGAGTTTTTGATGAGACTCATGAGTTGACTTGAGTTGAGTTGACTTAAGTACAGTCAGAGATGAACCAGCTAGTGTTCATAATACACTAAGTTGTGAGTTGTCAGTCACAGGTTCCAGGATTTAGTTTCTTGATTTTGTTTAGTGTATTTACATGACACAACAAAAGTACGTTGAGAAAGCTTTTGTAAGGTAAATCCAAATATGTGGATCCTAGTGTATGTTTTCAGGTTTGAGAAGATAGGAGATAGCAAGTTTAGAGTTAGTACTTGCTACATTTGTTGTCAAGCAAGTGATTGCTTGATGTGTACACTATTGGATATCTAGTTTACATATTTTCTTAGGTATTATGGTTCATATTCAGCAAGTTCAAGTTGATTGAAGTTTGAAGAAAGTCAAATTCAGTTTTGAAGAAAACTTTTGAAGAAAAGGTTTGAAGGTCAATTTGGGGAGTACAAGTCTGAAGCTTATGAAGTTTGCAGATGAATGAAGTAACATGTTCAGTTCATTTTGTACCAATATGACATTGCAGGGGGGATTGTTGGAAAATAATGATTCAATGTCCCATTGGTCAATATTTGTTCACAATATACAAGATGTGTAGAGATCTTCAGTAGCTCCTCTTCAAGCAAAAGCACTCAGTGCCTTGGATAAGACAGCCGCCTCCTAACAAACCCACATGAGTTCGAACCCTGTCGTCAGCACCGCGTAGTGCGAAGAGATATTTTTTGCATAAAAATCATCTCAAGTGAAGGCGGCCGATTTTTCACATAGCTTTTCATGGGTGGTGCTTTTCAATAACGATCGTGTATGATTTTTTTTTTAATCAAACACGATCGCACCACAATTTGGTTCTTTTGCTTTTGTTATGCTTTTGGATTGGCCTCTAAAACTATATAGGGAAGCCATTGGCTCATTATCTATAATCCTACACTGATGCGCAATGCCAGTCTTTGGTCCCTCAGTAGAGGTGGTGCTCTAGCACACATGGGGCAGCCATAGTGCTATCTTGGAGCATGTTGAGGAGTAGCTATGGAGTTTTTCTTGGAGAAGAAGAGTGTGCTCACACTCTTTCTTATGGAGAGGACTTGCCCATCAGCAGCTTGGTGGTGTGGATAAGCCATCTACATAATGTATTTGAAGATTGTCTTCTACATGAAGATTTTGGTATACTTCAAAGACATTGGATGGTGGTTAACATAAGATTTGCATCTTATGTTAAGGATTCAGGTACATATTCTCTTTATGCACATAGGTACTACTTGGAGTTTATGGAGGCAGTGGCATCCATATCAGGAGGAGTCCTATTCGGCATAGGTATAAGAGAATCAGTACATGTATGCTTTATGCATATTTGGATGAGGTGTTCGAGAAGGTATATTCATATGATTTTGAGGATTTCTGACAGCAAACTTGTTAGCATTCTTTGCTAATTTTGTAAGTATGTGATCTTTCACACACATAACTGACTTAGGGTCTTCCATAGCCTAAAGTTCAGATGAGGGTTTGTTGATTATCAGTTATAGATTGATCCTTCCTCTTTCTGTCACTCATATTCCCTCTTCTACAACCTATTAGGTCACACATCTCATATATATTCAAATTTTTGTCCATACATCTGAATATGTTTGTTACATTTGTACATTCACTCTTCCATCTATTTCCGTTCACATAGAGTGGTTGAGAGTTTTTCTCCCACATTGTAAATTGACATTTGTATATATGATAGTGTGAGTAAGCAGTGGCTTACAAAACACTTTACACATGTTGTCTAATCTTTCTCTATCTTTGTCTCATCATTTGTATGATTAAGTGTGGTATGTTTATGTTCATGTTTTGGCAATATTGGAAGATTGCTGGAATCTGTGTTGTAGATGCTGGACCTATGGAACTATGGACCTGTGAAATTAGTTATGGGCCAACCTAATTTCCAACAGGTTGCATTGTTCATGCAAACACACATGAGTTAAAATCTTGTATCAAACTCAAGAACAGGAATCAAGATCACATAAATGAAAGTTCAAGTCAAAATTTCTTAGTGGAATGGGAAACCATATCCTAAAGGTGATATTTATCCTCTAGTTGAACTGGATCAGTAAAGCTTCTGGATATTGTTTGAAAGTCTATGAATTTGTTTCAAATATCCTTCCATTATTGCAAAAGATTCCAAGATGAATCATTTTCTTGGGTTATTTGATTCCCTAGAATGAATCTCAAGTCCTTGAAGAATAATGTTCTCCCAAGTAGTGAGAATGAAATTCTTCAAACTCATTAGACAGTAAGTAGTTCCCCAAAAGTCCCAAGCCACCAGAAGTGGTACTTAAAGTCCAATGGTTGATATCACCTAGAGGTGTATCAAAGATTATTAGATTTAGAATCTCAAAGGCATTAGTACATGCTTGGACTTGACTTGGGGAAAGATCTCCAAAATCCCAAGGGTAAAGAAAGAAGCTTTCTATAGTTCAAGAGATCTTAAAGATCAAGAATAAGTTTTTAGTTTTGTCGCAAGGTCAGCAAGCCTTGATCAAGCTTGGCAAGGTTTTTCCAAGAAAATTGTGATTGGAATTACTATGAACTTTGCCCAAGTATTGGCAATCAAATTCCTTTTGGGAAATTTTCACTCAAGTTCCATTTATCCAATGGAGAAGTGTGGAAAGAGTAAGTTGTTCCAAGTTTGAACAGAGTACATATTCCAAGTATGTAGTCTGCAACCATGATGAGGGTAATTAAGTCTGTGAAAGGTATAACGTAAAAGTTTACCTATCCTTAAAGGGATTTCTTAAATATGAAATCCAAAAGCATGAGCGGATGCTTAGACTTAAGCAATATAGAGATTCTTGAAAAATCCTCGAGGTAGCTACTTATAGCTTTAGTTGAAAGGATTCTAAGGACAAGAAGTAAAAAGCTCTTATCACTAAGAATTGTTCAACAATAAACCAATTGGACTTGAAATTGTGAAAATTCAAGCACTTGGAGTTATAACTAGTCTTTGTTTACAAACCCAAGCAAAGAAGAGTAGATATTCTATCAAGAGGTTTTCAAGTTTCCACGCAAAAAGCATGAGATCATGAAAGGATCATGTAAAGGAATCCAAACCTAGAATATCAAGTTAGAGGTAATGTCTAAACCTTGAAAATTCTTTTAAAGAGTTGAATTAGAAAGGTACTCTATAAACATATGTTTAGACTTTAGGATAATTACCACTCACACATTACTCTGAATATAAAATAGGGTGGTATGAGACACCAAATTTTATACTCTGATTGATGTAGGAAAGATGGTATGCAACATCGGACCATGGGAAGATAATTATCTTTTAGTCCTAGAATGGATTTTGAAGTTAGATTTGATCTTCAAGGGAATTTAAATTTCAAAAGTGAAGTTTAAGTTGAAGGAGGATAAAAGTATGATCTTAGGATACTTCAAGATCAAGTACGTAAGAAGATACAAAGTAAGTAAATTCCAAGATTTTGTTAGAATACTTCAAGCTAAAGTGTTGTTTATTCAGAAATATTTCCTAATTTCTGAAGAAGTAGGACTTTGACATTGAAATGATTTTTCAACTAAGGAATTGAGTGACTAAGTCAAGCACCAAGTTCCTAGTGTAACTCGGTAAATTCAATCTTTTTGACTCAAAAGTAATGCACAAGAATTTCATTCTTAGTAGGAGTCATAAAAGATTGAATATAGGCATGAACTTAAACTGAAGTGAAGCATTATTTGAGCAAAAATAATCAATAGAACCTCAGTGGGTCAACACAATGATATTGGATACCACACTAGTATCTTATGGTTGGATGATGTTTTAGATTTACTCTATGAATCTTTCTGAGAGTCAAGTTAATCTCTCTTAATGGACAAAAAAAAAGCTTCAATACCTTGTCGAAATAGATCTTTACAAAATTAAAGTCTTGGGTCATCAAGTATTTGACTCATAGCAAGTTTATATCTTAGAATTTTGAATTACTTATACAAAGTTTTAGTTCTTTCCTTCGGCTTTCCAAATCTTTTGAATTGACTCAGATAGGGGATTCAATTCCTTTTGCAAAAGTCTAGGGTTAGCCGGCTAGAACTAGATAACTAAATTAAATATCCTAGACAGATGTTCTGTATAAGAACTTATTCAATCTTCAAAAGATGACAAGTGCAAGATTGACTTATTCATTTGAGTTTGCTTCCAGTTCTCTAGCATAACTCTAATGACTTTCTAAGAGTTTAGTAAACTCTAGAACAAAGAAGTTAGGAATCTCTCATAAGATTGACAATTCCCAATAACTTTTAGCTAACATCTTTGACAAAAGTATCCTAAGTTGGATTATTTTTATTTTGAATTTGACTTGGTCAAGTTATAGTATAGTTGAACCAAGGTAAATGGTAAACTTTCTCTTGCAGTTTACATAGGATTTTCAAGCCCATTAGGAAAGTTGTCCTCCAGGCAGGTGAAACAAATCAAGTAATTGTTGTATGGAAGTGAACCATTGTACAAACATCCAAGTTAGATGTTTTGAAAAACCAAACTTCAAGTTATCCAAATCAAATTCATATGAATCAAGAGTTCTCAAAGTCTTGTGAGGGATAAGAATCCCGCCTTAATTACTAAGTCCATGCACTAGCTATGCCAAAAATGGACTAGTAATTGGAATCCACCCATTTCATATGTTTGTGCCTAGATCGCACATCGAGAAACAATGAAGTGGTCGGGGATATTTTTAGATCCACCCTTATAATTCTTTCACTACTTTGTACTTTGACCAGTTTCTCAAAGTGCAAAGCCAAATAGTGTTTTGAATCACTTGGGCAGGGATCCCACCATAGAGATAAGACATGTTCTTCCACTTTTAGAACATGACCATGTTCTTATGGTTTAACAATATGAGGATCGGGGTTGCCTACAATTACTATATATAGATTTATTTTTGAAGACAAAAATCTTTCCAAGGGGAAAGAATGTAATAAAGTAACTCTATGATCTAAGTGTCCGGTCGGTTCAGACAGATCTGAAATCAGACACCATTTGGTCACTCATGGGTATAGCCAAAGATCTCGAGACTAGATGTAAGCATAACTTCATGTGCTCTCTTCATCAAGTAATCCACTTAGCCTAGTGGTTAATTGTGAAGCAGGAGGTCTTGGGTTCAACCACCATGGGAAGCATCGGGAGAGTGTTCTGTGCAAGGAGCTCTAGAGCCTTCTAACTCAAGTTAACATGAGTTAACTTGAGTCCAGTGAGACTTAACTTAAGTGTCGATTACACCAACCACTAGTGAACTCTAGTGGAAGGTACTAAAGTAGTGGTCAAGATTACTCCAACCACCAGTAGACTTTAGTGGAAGATATTAAAGGACTGGAGGAGAATGCACATGCACTTATGGATTCTAGTTACATTTGTGGTCCTCGTTGATTTGAACAGCTATATATATAGGCATAAGGTTGGGAGGAGATTCATCTCTCTAGCACGTAGTGGTCGTAATTCTTAGTTTCTTGCATTAGTAACTAAATTGAACATCATAGAGAGATGTTCTTTATAAGAACTTAATCAATCTTCAAAAGGTAACAAGTCCAAGATTGACTTATTCATCATTGGGTGCTTCCAATTATTAGCATAACTCTCATGACTTTCTAGAGTTTAGTACACTCTAGAAGAGTGAAGTTAGGAATTGCTCATAAGATTGACAATTCCCAAGAACTTGTAGCTATTGTCTTTGAGAAAAGTGTCCTAACTTGGACGATTTTCATTTTGAATTTGACTTGGTCACGATACAGTAAGGTTGATCCAAAGTAAATGGAAAACTTGCTCCTAGAGTTTACATAGGATTTTCAAGCCCATTAGACAAAGTACTCCTCCTGTTGGGTAAAAAAATCAAGTAACTATTGGATGGGAGTAAACCATTGTACAAACATCCAAATTAGATGTTTGGATCAAACAAACTTCAAGTTTTCCAAATCAAATTCATATGAATCAAGAGTTCTCAAACTCTTATGAGAGATAAGAATCGCGCCTTCATTAATAAGTCCATGCACCAGTTATGCCCAGAAATGGACTAGTAATTGGAATCCATCCATTTCATATGTTTGTGCCTAGATTGCACATTGAGAAACAATGAAGTGGCTAGGGATATTTTTAGATCCACCCTTATTATTCATTCACTACTTTGTACTTTGACCTGTTCATCAAATTACAAAGCTAGATGGTTCTTTGAATCATTTGCGCAGGGATCCCACCACAGAGATGAGACATGTTCTTATAGAACATGACCATGTTCTTCTTGTTAAGAACATGAGGCTCAGGGTTTGCCTATGGTTATTATATATAGATTTATTTTCAAGGACAAAAATATTTCCCAATGGGGAAAGAATGTACTAAAGTAAGTCTATGATCTAAGGGTCCGATTGGTTGAGATAGATCCAAAGTCCAACACCGTTTGATCACTCATGTGTATGGCTAAATATGTTGAGACTAGACTTAAGCATAAGTTCATGTGCTCTCTTAAACAAGTGATCCACTTAGCTTAGTGTTTAAGTCTCAAGATTGTGAAGGAGGAGGTCTTGGGTTCAAGCCCATGGGGAGCATGGGGAGAGCGTTTTGCCCAAGGAGCTCTAGAGCCTTCTAACTCAAGTTAACGTGAGTTAACTTGAGTCCAGTGAGACTTAACTTGAGTGGTGAGTACATGAACCACTAGTGTGTTGAGATATCAAGCTCAACATGTGATGATCCAAGATGACTTCTACTAGTTTTTTGTTTCTTTGATATGTATAGTGGTCACGCCGGTATATGTCAGGGATACTTCATTGAGCTTTATTACATTTATCTACCGAGAGTGATGGCACATTTGTTTCTTGCCAGCTCACTCATTCGAGGACATTAGTTTTTTCCTTATGTACTGGTCTTTATATATTGCACTTAGTGTATTCTTGTTTTAGGTCATTCTTGTACATTCCTTTTTATGTAATAGAAGAAGAAGAAGAAGAAGATCATTCTTCCTTGCCTCAATCTGTGCGTGTGCTTCTCCTTGAGAGTGAGAGTGTGTGTGTGAGCTCTCTTCCTTATCTCCTTCCTCATGACATGGTATCAGAGCCAGCGTGGCTATACAGAGCTCGTGGAGAAGGTGACGGGGAAGAGTACCCAGCAAGGCATGGAGAAAACGTGATTCACAAACGAACTCTGTTTGCTACAAAAATTGGT
The DNA here is from genome assembly GCA_020310875.1 of Ceratopteris richardii. Lineage (NCBI taxonomy): Eukaryota > Viridiplantae > Streptophyta > Polypodiopsida > Polypodiales > Pteridaceae > Ceratopteris > Ceratopteris richardii. The sequence goes on along the minus strand of CM035415.1, from coordinate 51,237,993 downwards.
GTGAAGGTAGAAGACCTCAAAATATTTTCAAGAGTTATCCCATTAGGGTCACTTTTTTTTGTTAGATCGAAGTTTTCGAGCCATCTCGACCTCCGTTTCGAGCCTGCAAGGTGAAGCCCGCAGAAAAACCAAGTTAGTTTCAGAAATTATAACTTGCCTTGTGTTAAACAACACTCATATATTCCAGATCCAGAATTTCAAGTGATTCTGTGTATTGTTGATACACGAAAACTGTGTTTTTTTTAAATCAATTTGTCATGTCATAATGCGACAGTGTTCAAGCAGAAGTGCTGCTTGTAGTGTTTTGTAGTGTTGTGAATTGCTGGAGAAATGGCAAACGCATATGGAATGCATCAGCTTATGAGTGATAAGCTGGACAAGAACAACTTCCATGCTTGGAGATTTAAAATGACGAATTTCCTGATGGGAAAAGGCTACTTGAAGTACATGGAAGGAGAGAATGAAAATGCTTTGTAGTTACCAGAAAGGAATCGGACTATAGATCAGGTAAGAGCATATGAGGAATGGAATCAAGGAGCACAAAAGGTAATGTATTGGCTATCTGTTAGCATACAGGATAGCATGATTGGACACATACAAGATTCCAAGACTCTGAAAGAGGCTTGGAACAGTTTAGTCACATTATATGAGACCAATACAAAAGCACAAAAATTGCAACTCAAGAACGAGTTGCACACCTTGGAGAAAAAGAGCATCCGGTAAGTGACTATACCCTGAAAATCAAAAGCATATATGAGTCACTTGCATCTATTGGAGTGAATATAGATGATGATGATGATAAGGTGGAAGTATGCCTTCGTAGTTTAGGAGCTGCATATAAGCAGTTGAGAACTTCTATACAGACCAGGGAAAATATTCCAAATTTTGCTGATCTGGTATCTATGCTGATTATTGAAGAAAAGAATCTTGGTGAGGATTCAAACTCCCAAGGAAAGCCCAGTTCTGAGCAAGTATTCTACTCTGGCAGAGGAAGAGGTTTCGAAAGTGGAAGAGGAAACAGTAACCAAGACCAAGGTCAACAACAGAATCATGCAAGAGGAAGAGGACAATTTCGAGGCAGGGGGAGCCAAAGAGGTCACAGAAATTTCCAAATAAATGATTCAGGTAATGATAGTAAAGGATGCTGGAATTGTGGTAAACCTGGACACTTTGAACGTGATTGCTGGTTGAAGAATCAAAATAATAGAAGGCATCAAAACAACTATGCATCCACAAGTGCAGATGATTCTGAGAAGTTGTTCATGGTTCAACATCACGTGATGAATTCGATGTCTGCTGGTGTTTCAAAATCGAATGATAATGTCTCGTATGTTGATTCAGGTGCTTCAAATCACATGACCAGTCATGCAGAATGGTTTAGTAGTTTGCGAAAATTGCCTGTTCCTGGATATGTCATCACACATCACATCCTATTGAGCATACAGGAAACATAGCACTATCTATGGAGGATGGAAAGGTAAAACATCTTGCTGATGTGCTGCATGTTCCAAATATAACAAAGAATTTGGTTTCTGTTGGACAAATGGTTGACCAGGGATTATAAGTTAGGTTCAATGCTGATGGATTATATGTAGAGGAGTACAAGTAGGATGGACGATTGGTTTCCAAAGGAAACAAAGTGGGTACGATGTTCACCTTAAATGTGAAGATTCCTAAAATGAATGTAGCCATGTTTGCGAAAGGTGCATGAGTTATTGCTGATATAGAGATCTGGCACAAATGAATTGGATGCGCAAATCTGCAAAGGCTGAAACTGATGCAGCCAAAGGAGATCGTTCATAGACTACCAAATTTCAAGGTTTCCGAGATGCAAAAGTTATGTGCAACATGTCAATTTGGTAAACAATCAAGATCATCGTTTCCACATGACAAGCATGTTAGTGAGAATGTGCCAGAAATAGTACATACAGATGTTTGGGGTCCTGCAAAGACCACATATATGAACGGTTGCAGGTTTTATGTTACTTTCATTGATGACCATACATGCAAAGTATGGGTATATTTCATGAAAGAGAAGAGCGAGGTGTTCAGTCACTTCTAGAATTATCAATCTATGGTGGAAAAGCAGACAGGAAAGTACATTCAGACATTAAGATCTGATGGAGGAGGTGAATACATGTCAAATGAGTTCATCTCTTTTCTAAAAAATCATTGAATTCGGTGTCAGTTTTCATGCAGGTACACACAGAAATAGCAAGAGCTTTGATGGCTGAAAAGAATATGCCTCATTGTTATTGGGCAGAAGCTGTGCATACAGCTGTATAGATCATGAATAGAACTCCAACTGCTACTGTACATCAAGTTACACCTCAAGAGAAGTTTAAAGCCAAACTTATCACATATGAAAGTTTTTGGCTGTATTGTATATGTACATGTTCCAGATGAGTTGAGGATGAAGCTTAATCTGAAAGTAGAAAAATGTGTCTTCATTGGATACTCCCTTGAGCAAAAGGGGTACAAATGTTATAACCCACTCACACGATAGGTGAAGGTGAGCAAAGATGTGGTATTTGATGAAATGTCAAGGTTCTATGCAAATGTCAAAGAAGGACTCAATCTTGAACCAAATGACAAAGAAAATGCTGAAAAATCAAGTGCAGAATCTCAAGTTTTGAGTGGACCGAATGAATCACCAAGCAATAGTTCCAACTCAAATCCATGGAGTGGAAGATTGCGTGGAAATTTTAGTCCAGCAAATTCATCAAATACATCCAAGAAAGGTAAAGAAAAGCTTTCTACTGGTAGTAAAACAATATGTGCAAGTTTTGAAGACGTTGATGGAGATTCAAGCAGTTTAGAAAAGAGTCTTGATGAGGAACTTGGATTGCCCTCTGTGAAGACTCCAAGAGTAAGAAGGGTACATGCAAATGATACAAGGAGAAGTGACCCAGGACCAAGAAGATCTGGGAGGATGCGGAATTTAGTGCAGTAATTGATGTATGACAGTTATATGGCTCGTCATTGTGCCTACATCACCAAGGTAATACAAGATGCTGAACCTTCTTGTTTTGAAGATGCAATTGGAAATGCAGATTGGGAAAAAGCTATGGATGAGGTGATGGCTGCACTTTATGGAAATGATACATGGAAGCTGGTTCCATTGCTGCAAGGAAAGAAACCCATAGGCTGCAAATGGGTCTACAAGGTAAAGCATAATGCTGATGATAGCATAAGCAGGTATAAAGCACGATTGGTAGCTAAAGGATATGCACAGACATATGGCATTGATTATGAGGAAACATTCAGCCTTGTAGCTAAAATGTCTATTGTCAGAACACTTGTTGCATTAGCTATAGCAAAAGGATGGACTTTGCATCAGATGGATGTGAAGAATGCTTTCCTACACGGTGAGTTACAGGAAGAAGTATATATGGACCAACCACAAGGATATGAAGATTCAAAGCATCCAGAATATGTTTGCAGGTTGCAAAAGGCTTTGTATGGGCTGAAGCAAGCCCCTCGTGCATGGCATGCAAGGATTGCTGATTACTTAACCAGCATTGGGTTTTCTATGTGTGATGTAGATCACTCACTATATGCAAGGTTGATGATGGCATCACTATTGTGGCTATTTATGTTGATGACCTGATTGTAGGTGGTGATAATGAAGGAAGCATCAAAGAGGTAAAGCAACTTCTTATGTAAGAATTTGACATGAAAGATCTTGGTGTGCTGCGCTATTTCTTGGGCATTGAGTTTATACATACAGAAACAGGTATATGGATGTCGCAAAGAGAATATTCCTTGAATATTCTACAAAAGTATGGTATGGCTGATTGTAAGCCGATTTCTATGCCACTAGATCAGAATTTGAAGTTGGATACTACATCAGGTGGAGCATTGGAAAATGCTACTATGTATAGGAAAATTGTGGGAAGTCTTATATGTTCACAATTACAAGGCCTGATTTAAGCTATACTGTTGGACTTCAAAGTCAGTTTATGCAGGTTCCCAAGAAGCCACATTTGGATGCTCCGAGGCGCACTCTACATTATGTGAGTGCTACTTGGGATTATGCATTGTTTTATGAGGCTGGTGTAGATTTGTAGGTTTATGGATACACCGATGTAGATTGGGCTGGTAGCCTTCCAGATAGAAGATCTACTAGTGGTTTTCTATTCTCACTTGGGAGTGGAGCTATTACATGGAGCAACAAGAAGCAACCCACTGTTGCTTTGTCGAGTACAGAGGCTGAGTATAGAGGTGCTGCAATGGCAGCATGTGAGGCATCATGGCTGGAGATGCTACTTGCAGATTTAGGTGTGGAAGTGCAAAAGCTTATCACTATCTATTGTGATAATCTTAGTAGCATACAGTTAGCATGAAACCCTGTTTTTCATGCCAAAACAAAGCATATCGAGGTACATTATCACTTCATCAGAGAGAAGGTATTAGCAGGTGATATTGATCTTGTTTATGTGAGAACAGATGAGCTGATATTTTCACCAAAGCACTTGGAGCTGAGAAGTTGAAGAAGTTTCGGGAGATGCTTGGATTACAGGATATGGCATTGAGCTTGAGGGGGAGTGTTGAGATACAAGCTCAACATGTGATGATCCAGGATGACACGTACCAGTTTTTTGTTTCTCTGATATATATAGTGGTCACGCCGGTATATGTCAGGGATACTTCATTGAGCTTTATTAGATTTATCTATTGAGAGTGATGGCACATTTGTTTCTTGCCAACTCACTCATTCACGGACATTAGGTTTTTCCTTATGTACTGGTCTTTATATATTGCACTTATTGTATTCTTGTTTTAGGTCATTCTTGTACATTCCTTTTTATGTAATAGAAGAAGAAGAAGAAGAAGAAGAAGATCATTCTTCCTTGCCTCAATCTGTGTGTGTGAGTGTGTGTGTGAGCTCTCTTCCTTATCTCCTTCCTCGTGACATAGTGGACTCTAGTGGAAGGCACTAAAGCAGTGGTCGAGATCACCCCAACCACTAGTAGACTCTAGTGGAAGATATTAAAGGAGTGGAGGAGATCGCACATGCACTTGTGGACTCTAGTTACAGTTGTCGTCCTCGTCGATTTGAGCATCTATATATATACAAGCATAAGGTTGGGAGGAGATTCATCTCTCTAGCACATGGTGGTTGTAATTCTTAGTCTCTTACAAGGGCATCATTGTGGAGCTCTTGAGAAGCAGAATTTATCATGGGGGGATGCCATTGCACAAATTGAAAATTGATTTTATTATGAAGCCATGAACTTTTTGTCATCCATTTTTGAGGTGTCTAGTGCAGTGATAAATACATTATCTTCATGATTGAAGATCCATGGTTCAACCTCTCTGAGATGACTTGAAGTTAGCACCTAAAAAGTGGGAGATATAAGGGACCCCGAGGTTCATCTCTTGTTTTTTCTAGATTTCAAACCTAATGAAAGACTATGTAGGTGATTGAACTCCCCTCTCCATCCCCCCCCCCCCCCCCCCCCCCCCCCAAAAAAAAAAAAAGAAAAAAAACGTGTCAATGAACATCATGATAGAGGGGAGGGGATCGTGCATTTAAGCCTTGTGGTGAGGTTCATGGTATAGCTTTTTGGCTACCAATCTAGTGGATTTCCTCATAGCAAACTATTTTTTTGAGCCCATGGGGCCGTAAGTTTTTTGAGCCTTTGGACTATTACATACCCCTACATTGTGAGATGAAGAGGTCAAAAAATTATTATGTCCGTTCAACATGTGGCTTTCATTTCAATTTTTTGGAGTTAAAAAAGATTAAGCATGTCTTTCAACATTCTCAGATAAAGAGGTCCAAAAATTATAATATCCATTCAACATGTGGTAGTCATTTCAGTTATTTGAGTTAAAAAGCATATTAGGCCAAACTTTTTTTTGAACACATAAAGATCAATCTACCAAAAAGAAAATAAAATTGCATACATATAGATTAGCATGAAAAGAAAAGTGCATACATATAGATTAGCATGAAATAGCTCATCAAGATCACAAAATGACAATCTTTACATAAAGAATATAACATCTATGTCAATCTTGATATTGCTTAGTGTCCTTGGAATATAATAAAGAGGTGGATTATGAAGTTCCAAATCCTATGACGTCCACTGTGGTCATTTTCAATAGGAGCTAGGCGTTCTACCTTTATTAATTACATGGGATTCAGAGGGTTCCATGGGTATTATGTCTTTCATATTGTATGAAAAGTAAAGCTTGAATTAATTGAAAGTACAATGTGAAGGGCATAGTATCTATGGGATCCTCTAAATCACATGCAAACAAGGGTAGAATGTCTAGCTCATAATAGAAATGAACAAAGCCCAAAGATCCATTAAGAGTAGGAATTTGTTAGAGGCCATCTTAAAGTCAGATGAAGAAATCAGTTTGAACTTGAGTCAACCTTTTCACATTGAGCAAGATCTTTGCCATTGCAGACATACCTCAACGGGATCACCCAAAGGCCAACGGTTCTCCAAAGGGAAATAATTTGACATCTCATCATAAAGTACGATGAGGAGAGTCTTACCAAAGTAACCAAGATGACTTGAACTCAGGCTCCCTCCTCATGAAGGGGGGCTAGCAATTCCCTTGTTTGAGCAAGTGCTGTTCCACTCTAGTATAGAAATTTTGTTGAAAAGAAAGAGCGCTGCTCCACTCTAGTAGAGAAATTTTGTTTAAAAGAAAGAGTATTGTTAACTTGGTGCCATGCAAGGGATGGTATACTATCTTGAAAAGAAAATATGGCCCATTCCTTTATCTTCTATGGATATTTTCATCTTTTTTTAAATCGGTTTTTGTAGAACCATGTACAATATTGTATGTATCATTTAGTAAGGCACAACGAGCCAAGAAGTAACCATGAACATGAGCTGAAAGCATCTTCTCCCTTGACAAAGATTGGATAGGTGAATGAGGTATGGGAAAGAGAGAGGTCTCTCGAAGTGTATCTTTCCGGTTGTGGGTGATTGTTGATGTAACATTTGATGGGTCGGTGGACGGCTTGATGTGATGAGAGATTAATAGAAAGAGTGTGATGAACATTGGACCCTGCTTCTCAAAGTGAAGCCCTCTTCATCACTCAGAGATGAAGTGAGATTCAAGGTATGGAGCTCGGAAAGTAAGTAAAAGAATGCAGAGCGAACTGTGACATGGTGCTCCGTGGGGCCTTCATTCCCCTCACCCTTTCTGAGTTGATGAGCTCATGCCATGGACGACACGCGCAAGCATAGCAGGACCACAGGCAAGAGAGGCGCCATGTCTGAAAATGAACACGTTTTGGTGTGCTTGAACGCTGAATCCATGGAAGAAAAGAGCGCAATGAACAGTGGGTTACGTCGCCTATATACAACATCTGTTTAGCTCGTTTGTGATAGCCAGGAGAGGGAGGAAGAGCTGCACGAAACCCAATAGCAGGAGTATCGTAGAGCTTCAATGGAGACCTCCAGACCTCGCCCTGACTCCTGGGCAGGCCTTCCTGACGACCTCATCCTCAACGTCCTCTCTCGCCTGCCCCTCATTGACATTCTGCGCGCCCGGTGCGTTTGCTCCTCTTGGAATCGCCTTGCTTCTGACCCATCCCTCCCACGGCTCCTAGCTTCTGCACCGCCTTCTCTGCCTGGCTTTGCACTGTTTCTTTCTGACGCGTCTTCCGCACGCCTGCTTTATCTCGACCTCAACGTCCCCACGCACTGGCGGTCGTTGTCCCTCAACTTCCTCCCCGGCGGCGGCGCCGGATCCAAATTGCTCGCATCCTCCGGTGGCCTCTTTCTGCTCGACACCGCCCACGGAGAACTTCTTGTCGTCAATCCCGTCACTAGGAGTTGGATTCAGCTCCCGCCTACAAACGCTGTGCGCCATATTTTCTATACGGCGTTGTCGACGGACGCGGCTGCGGGGTCATTCACTGTAGCAGCAGCGGAGAGTGAACTTCAAAATGATGCAGCGACAGAGATCTTTCAATCGTGCACAGGGAAATGGCGCCCTTGTGCGGGTCCGTCACGCGCTGGGCGGTGGAAGCGGGTAGCATCGCCGATTACGACACCTTGGTCATACGGTTCGGTACCTGTCTATTGCAATCCCGTGTACTGCAGGGGTGGTTTCTTCCACCTCACGTGGGACCCAGAAGAGATGGTCTCCGAGCTAGACGTGGCGGCGGGAGAGTGGCGATACAAGAAGGGAAGCGGCGCAGTTCCGGGAGGCGTGCCGTGGGCGATCATGCAACAAAATGACAGAGTGCTCATGCTGGAAATGAGCTACGGCGGTGGCCATCCTGGAGTCGGAAGCGGCGGAGCAGGCGGCGGAGCAACTCTTTCCCTATGGGAGCTGCAGCGCGATCGCCTGTCTTGGACTTCCGCTGGCCGCATTCCGCCGCCTCCCAGGAAGGACTATCAACTCCACATGTGGCAGCGGTTCGCCATTGGCGAGGGCTTTGTCTGCATTATCTTTCAAGTGCCAGGCACCATCGTCACTTTCGGCAGTCTGTCGGAGAAGCAGGGTGGCATGATCTTCGATTCGGCAAGGTCCAAATGGTTGTCCATGCCGGACTTGCCCGGCATCACTTGCAGGACGTCCTGCCTCGTCTCCTTCACGGCCTCCCTTCAGCCCTTGTAACAGGCGATTCCTGCCCATTGAAGGCGAGAGGAGTTGGTCTAGCAGAAGATGATTAACAGAATAAGGGGTGAGATTAGAGGTTCTGCAATGCCTCTGCAGGTTTCCTTCCAATGTACAGAAAACGCTTTTCCATTATATGTAATTACTGTTAATTCTGCAATTGATCTATTTATGATATGCTCTGTGTTTCCACAATCATCTTTTAAAAAGCCCTACGTCTTATGCAAATAAATGCATGCCATATTGTGCACATCTCGTTAACATGGTCGTTAAATTGTTGAGCTTTTGGATTATTGTATGCTTTCGTTTTTTTTTTTAATGGAGGTTCGGCAAAGGTCGATTCTTCTGAGCTTTAACTTTGAAAGAACAATTATACAGATGAATGGGCATAGTATTTTCGAGATTTTCGTATTTACAACTGAATTCAAATTGGTTTAAATTGCCCAAAGCCATTAATATATATTCTTAAGATTAAACTCTGGACCTCTATGTTAAGAGACCAAAGACTCAACCAGTAAAACAACGAGAAAACAATATACTCTTGTTTTGTTTTGTGAAATTTGAATTCTATTGAATACTAAGCTCATTCATTTTCTATGTTCAATCCAACAACCTGAACATAAAAGAGTTTCGATAAAGATCAGCTTTCTCTAAAATTTAATTCCATAGAATATGTTGTGTGATTTTTATCACTTTATTTCATTATTTTTTTAGTTTTTGTTTTCATTAGAAATTTATATTCTAGCTTGAACTTGAAATTACAGATATATGCTATGAATGGACACATTACAGATATATGCTATGAATGGACACTTTACTTGAAATTACAAATATATGCTATGAGTGTGGACACATTACTTGAAATTACAGATATATGCAATGAATGGACACACTGTCTGCAAAACTCTCCATGTTCACTTTTTTCTTTAAGAGAAAGTTCGGTTGAAAGAACAATTGTAGGCATTCTACAATTGTAGAAGTAAAAGAAATTGTACAAGTGAAAGGCATTGTACCACATTGGATTTCCATATACCACAAAGTAGAAGTTAGATTCTCGAAGCATCACAAGGAAAAGGCTACCCGAAGGCATTTAATTTTAACGATCCGAAGACATTACAAGCGTACACTCACCACAAAGAAAGGGCTGCCCAAAGGCATTTAGTCTCAACGGATGAAAGACATTACAAGCATAGACTCGCCAAATTGGCTTAAGCACGTTCAACAGTCCATAGAGATTGAATATACAACCTTTGTTCCAAGAGATGGGTACCTAAAAATCTTGCCTACGACACTTGGACTTTCTTTCACCTCTTTTTTGAATGGTTTTCGGGTTCATTGATTAAGATCTTTCGGTAGTCATTGTAATTGGCCTCAAGATCAATTCTACCAAGTATCGGGCCTTTGAATCACTAAAATTGATTTCACTCATTAAAATTGATTTCACTCATTTTGCTTTAGGGCCATCCCTTCCCTAGCGAGCCTCAGGCTCCTTCCCGAACTCTACTCTAGTGGTCCTTTTGATTCCCCCAACTCTACTCTAATGGGCCTTTCAATTTTGTTTCTTCAAAGTGTTGGGCTTCTAGCTCCTCGTGCTTTGCAAAACAGGTAGCTATGCCCACCTTCCTTTATAGCTTTCAATTAACTCAAGCGTATCCAAGAAGATTAGGTTGCAAATCCAGGTTCGTCAGAAATTTAAAAAAAAAAACCAAGGTGAAGTCAAAGCTTCATCATGCATCTTCCTTGTTAATGTGCATTGTGGGGTTGTGAACACATTTGGGTTTTCTACTTTGAAATTCAACGAATTTTGGATGTGACAAGCTAAAAAGCGCCTATAATTTATAAATATCAGATATTATGTGTGAATGTTGACTTTGCTTGTTCTTAAGCAAATCATGCAAATCTTGACTGGATCCAGCTGAATGGCGGCTGCTTCCATTTCCCTCCTTTCACTCGATGACTTTGACTTCAGAACTTTATCTTATGGTCAAAGACCTTATAGTAATTCAAAATCCATGTTTGACCGGTCAATGTCTTTGACTTCGTTCATCGTATTTCTCTTCCTTTATCTTATGGTCAAAGACTCTATAGTAATTCAAAATCCATGTTTGACCCGGTCAATTTCTTTGACTTTGGTCATGTTTTCGTGGAACCCTTTTATCAAGTGAACACTAACTTACTCTATAGTAATTCAAAATCCATGTTTGACCCGGTCAATTTCTTTGACTTTGGTCATGTTTTCGTGGAACCCTTTTATCAAGTGAACACTGACTTTCACAAGAGGAGGGAGGCCAAGCAGTACAAAGCTTTTATACATCAAGGTGTGTTATAGTAGTAAGACTTTGCACCTTTGACTGAAGGTCTAGGGTTCAAGTCCTACCAGTGGTTTGATGTGAACCTTCCAAAGTGGGGGAGAAAGGAAGTCCCCTGGGTGTTTGTTGTTCTTTCAAAGTTTCAAACCCATAGAGAGAGTAGGCCTTGGGAATAAAGAAAGTCCTCTCGGTGTGTGTTGTTTTTTCAAAGTTTCAAACCTATAGCCAGAGTAGACCAAAGATCAAACTCCCAAACGAAAAGTGTTTGTTGATTCACACATGATTTCGCTTGCCCCATGCCCAAGCCTTTCATTACTAATGCATAGATGGTTTTCAAGGCTCTTTATCTTCTGTTTTTTAAGAGACCAATCTTCAACATACTCTCCTTATAGCCTTGAACTTTGAAAGAACAATTCACACACCCAAGGTGGGCCCCCTTATCTCAAGCATTCAAGAGTTCAGGTCTAGAGAGAGTAGACCTTTGGAAGTAGGGGATAGAGGAAGTTCTCTAGGTGTGTGTGGTTCTTCTAGTTTCAAGCCTATAGCAATAGTAGATCAAAGATAAAACTCTCAAAGAAAAATCTTTCTCATAATGACATCACCTTCAAATGGTCCTTATACCTCTCTTGATTGAGCACCGTAAAGTAGTATTTCAAGAAGTAAAAGTCTTAGGCCCAATTCAGACAAGGTGGAGGCCCTCTCTCAACCAAAGCATACTTCAATTAAAATTTGTCATGTGTAACCCTCCATTCAGATAGCACGGAGCCCCAAACCTTTTTGCTTGCCACATCAAAAACATTTCTCTACGGATTGTTCCGACCCTCCCCCTCCACCCCAAGGCATTCCCACTTGCCGCATAAGCTTTGCAATTCAATTTTCTTTCTTCTGTTCCAGAGTATGTGTGAAGACTCATGTGGAGGACCCTTTAGGCTTTCCATTCTTCTGGCTGGAACAAGACGCTTTCACTTGTTAGTTCCGGAGCCCCTATCTGAAACGAGCCTTATTAAATTATGGAATTTCATTGGAAATATCATGCCATTTTTCGATACTTTGGATCTCACCTCCAAATTAAGGTGCTTTTAAGCCTATGCAACTGGTAGTGATGCTCTAAATGTATATGTATTGAGATCTGTTATTCTCTCTTTAAGAATTAGTGTTCATCTCACCCTAAAAAAAGCTAACTTCCAAACCCATCTTAATTAGTCGGGGACCTTATAAGAATTTATTTGATGCTTCAGGGTGAAGGATACATTCCAGTTGCAGTTTTACCAATTAAACATAAAAAAAATAAAAAATAAAATTTTTAAAAAAATCCAAGGTAAACGCAATTCAATATCATTTTTTTTTACCAGGTGCGACCATAAAAGAATCAGAGTTAAAGGCATCCTGTAGCATTTTTGGTCCTCTTTATCGATACTTTTTGTTCATTTTTTAGTCCTCTTTTCCTGTTCATGATTGGTGGTGACGCAAAAGCATTACCTGTTTTGCTCTACCTTCTTTGTCAACAAACGCACGACATAACATCACATTTCAACAACATCCCATCTGCACATGTACTATCTGAACTGTTTGTTCTGCATGTCATATGACCTCATAGTACCTGATTTACTTACACCTTTCAAGATTTCCCTCTCACCATCAAAATTCTTACGATGTGATTGCAGAGCCTTTGAAAAAAGAGATGCAAAGAGGCTATACAGCAAGATACCAACACTCAATGCTACTCAATGGTTTTACACAGCATGTGCATGTGTGTGTATGACATAGTCCATCTCTGTGTGTGTATGACATAGTCCATCTCTAGAAGTGACTATCAACTCCCCAGTGATGAGTGATCACTATATACGGTTTCACCTCCATCATCTAGCGGAGGAAATATCTAAAAATCATCATTACTTTTGGTTCTTGCATTGAGGAATGCAATCTACTCTTTCTTTGCACAAGGTCCGAATGGATGCCAATGTCCAACACCCCTTGTGGAACCTCCTCGCTAGTATCCTCCATTGCCTTCCTCCAACCCCTATAGAATACCATCCTTGCTCATCTTAGGGAAAGGAGTTTGTGGGAGACGATGCATTCAATACATGTGCAATGAGATCATAGAAATTGAAGTGGAGTCCAAAACCTGTAGGTGAGTTGATTGGGCACTCACCTTTTGAGGTGGAGGTTGTATGTTCAATTCCTACAAGCTGTTGGACATGTTTGGGCCAGTGCAGTCAGTCTATCTTGTAAAGCTTTTCGGTCGTTTAAACTAAATGCCTTCAGGTAGCCCTTTTTTTGTAATGCTTCGAAAGTCTAACCCCTACTTTGTGGTGTAAGGGGGGGTTCCATGAGTACTATGCCCTTTATTTGTACACTTTTTCTTTCAATACATTCAAGCTTGAGGAGATTAGACTTCAGTCGAACTTAAAAATTGGAGCTAATGAATGACCTTGTAGGTTTTGTTCCAGTCTTGGACTTTCACTCTAATTTTAGGCATATCAAGGACCACTCATGTAATGGGTCCATGGTGATGTTTGAAGCCCATGAATATCAAGATAATAAGTCCTCCTTTTCTTTTAAATGAGAGAGAACATGATGTTGATGATTCTTTGAACTTTTCCATGCAAACTAACAACCAACCCTCTTTTTAAAAAAAGAGGGTCAACCCTTACCTAACTCTTGATGTGTCCTCTTGATGTATATGGATGGAGACAAGCAGTACATCACATTAAGAAGCCTCCTCGTGGACGTGGAGAAAGTCTCTACAATCATGTGAACCTAAACAATTATACGCCTTTCATTAGACCTCTCTCTCTCATATATATATATATATATATATATATATATATATATATATATATATATATATATATATATATATATATATATATATATATATATATATATATACACACACACACACACACATTAGCTCCACTACTAAGGATGTTTTTCAAATTTTAAATTTCTTCATAAGTTCTATGTACCTTTTCTAACCACAAACCTTTGAAGAACATCTTGAAGTGTTTAAAATTAGTTCTATTACACATCTCAATTCACCTTGGTAGTACATATCATTATATTTACTTCCATTCCTTTGATCCTCTTCTCATCTCCACAACTTCCTCATATCTGATCTGCCTTTTGTTTTTCTTTACCAAACCAGATTCATTTTAGTTTCCCTTAGGATAATGTTTGTCTCCTTGCTGTTGGTATGAATTGCCTTTTTCCATAGCCTAGCAATACCTTCCATTATATAAGAAGCTTTAATATGCAATTAGTTTGGAATTCAGATGTTTCTCCTTCTCCCATAGCCTATCAATACCTTCCATTATATAAGAAGATTTAATAGAGTAAAACTAGTTTGGAATTGACATGTCTGCACCCTGTAGCTAATTATTTTCATGTTTATTCGGATCGCAAAATGCTACAAGAGACCAAATGTTTGCATATTTGATCAATATATCATGGTATATGAGGTGAATTTGGTGGATATCAATAGTCTTGCCTTTGTAAACTCTAGCTAGTTTTTGTGTTAGGACAAGTTCATGGCTTGAGCGATATCAAAAAGGTTAATTTGTATCAGGTCTTCCATCTATCCATCTCATCTTCATTTGTGTAGCTCTTTTTTCTTGTACATATCCTTGTATTTTTCCACCTTGTAGAAGTTAGTTTCCATATTGATTTGAATCGTGAAGGATCATACTCTTCCCCGTCATCATAGGTGTTTGGGAAGTAATTATACATTGAAGAGAACGCACATGTTTTCATAATAATCCTCACATGATTACATATATTAAAGATACCATTTTTTTATTTTATATAACCCTAATATCCCATGCTTGGTTTACCCTAAATTTCCCAAAAAACATGAAATACCTTTTTTTCAAAACAAGGCTTAAATTCTAAACAGAGAAAGAATACAAGCAAATTAGAGATAAGTACAAAGAAATTTAATCACCATTTTGTCTCCCTCATGGGGGTCCATTTGTTTTTTGTCCTATTGTTTTCCAACATAAACACTTGATCGTATCTAAAGGGTGGGGATTATTTACAATTATGGATTGTTCTACCTAAGCAGCTAAGGTATTTTTCAATTTAACACTCCCTAACTGGTTTGTTGATGTTATTCAAACATCTTTCTTTCCAAATCTTCCAAATAGCTTCACTCCTAACTACATTCCAAAGAGCCGAGAAAGACTTGTTTCCAATTCACGTGGTACTTCAAAGCAAGCACATAGCAAATGAATTGCCACACCAAAAGCTCTTAGGATAGGATAAGAAAAGGTTTCCTAGATCCTGCCTACCAAGATTACATCTTTTGCACCACAGGGGCATGCCACAATTTTTTTCCCCTTCACATTGGTCCAAATCCCGTGGTGGAGAATTCACCATATTAGGGCTACCTTGTTATTCTCAATAAGAGGGTGCCATAGGTCCTTGAAACTTAAAATCCCATCTGATCCACGATCGCTCCAAACACCACTTCCTATTGAGCTTAAGTTAGATTTCCTCCCAAAAAGATGATCTAATTTATTATTTCTTTGAGATTTTTGTTGTAAAATTATCGAGTTTAGAGAGCTATATCCATCCCAATTTTGATAACAAAGGATGCCTTCTCTAATAAATCACTATTTGTAGTAGATTCTTTCGTCAAATTCTTAGTCAGAGAAGCCTAACAGATACACTTTTCTCTAAGATGTGGCAATGGATATCTTATCTAACTTATAAACGTTTTCTCCCAAATTTTTAGCATATATAAATCTTCAGATTAAGGTTGTCTTATTTTACCATCACCATCGTACATATTTTTGTTTTCGTTCATTCAGCAAATACCAAAGTAGTAATATATGCTCTATGAATTTTAGGTTTTCATCTGAGTCCATAGTTGGGGTATAATTAACCGTAGCTTTGAACCTTTAGGTTATTTTTTTATCTAGATAAGCTCTCCATTGAATGGTTGCAACACTTAGGCTTGATTTATCCTAAGGCTTGGGAACCTTAGTCTTGGAAGAGGCTTCTTCAAGCATGGGGGTGTACATGAGTAGAGAAGCCCTGTTTGATTTAGACGGAATGTGATGCCCTTGGGAAACTGTCCACATGAGAGACAATTAGATGGACACTTGGATGTGTCTTAGGACATGCGCCCACTTTGCCCAGATATATATACAGATGGAGCTAGATGGGAGGATATTGTTAATGTAAGGGTCATGTAACCCTACCCCTATATTGTTTTACATACATCTTTCAGAGAGCATATCTCATATGATGATTATATGAGTTTCAAGGCTCCCATGAAAGTGAGCACATCTCTACTTCTCCTTCCTCTTCATGCATCTCTTCTCCTTCCTCTTCATGTATCTCTTCCTTGATCTTCTTGTTCAACTCACAAAGTCCTTCATTGGTATCAAAGCTTGTTGGAAGGCTGAAACGCAATGAAAGACAAGAGCAAAGACGTGAATCTCTAGGTTGACATCTTCTTGATAGTAGGTATTTTGGTCATAATTTGAGAATTTTTTAATTCTATGATTAGCTCATAACTAAAGTTATAACTTCACATAAACTTTCTTGGAGTTTTACTATGTAAAAAATTCATAAAACATAAAATGGTCTGAAACAAGTCGGGTATGTAATCACTTCAATAGTAGACCAATTGTTTTTCCAATAACTTGAGCTAAAAAATTTGGATTTAAGTGATCCAAATTGTTGTGTGAGCTCATCCAAATATCCACAAATTTGTGGAAGGGAACTGATCCAGATTCAAAGATCTAAGCTACCAAAAATGCAAAATATAGGCATAGAGTAATGTAGGCAAACGTGATATTGAGAGCAAACATCGAAGAAGCCTTCAATACTTTTGGAGGTTCATTTTTTACTTGAAACTTATTCAAGAGCAAGATTTCTTGGTGTGTGTGCATATGCATTATGTATGTGTATGTATGCATGTGCATTATGTATGCATGTGCATTATGTATGCATATGTGTGTGTATGCATGTAAGTATGTATGTATGTACGCATATGCATATGCATATGCATTATGTATGCATGTATGTGTATGTGTGTGCATGTCTCTCTATGTGTGTGTGTATGCATATATGTGTGTGTATGTGTGTATGTGTGTGTGTATGTGTGTGTATGTGTGTGTGTGTATGTGTGTGTATGTGTATGTGGGTATGTGTGTATGTGTGTGTATATGTATGTGTATATGTGTGTGCATGTGTATGCATTATGTGTGCATGTGTGTATGCAACATTATGTGTGTATGTGTGTATATGTGTGTGTATTTGCGTGTGTATGTGTGTGTGTGTCTGTCTATGTGTATGTGTGTGTCTATGTGTGTACATGTGTGTATGCATATGTATGTGTGTGTAAGTGTGTGTGTGTTCACATACCTTGCTTTAACGAGATGCGTCTCTCTCTCTCTCTCTCTCTCTCTCTCTCTCTCTCTCTCTCTCTCTCTCTCTCTCTCTCTCTCTCTCTCTCTCTCTCTCTCTCTCTTCTTGCTCTCGCGTCCAAATCCCAGCACAAATGTGCCGAGGGAAATCGAATTTTTTTTTAACATTCCAGAGCGTCGCATATGCGACGCTATCCACTTTGCCAACATCCCAAATAACTTCACTAGTTAGTGATGCTATTTGCGACGCACTCATTTAGTGTCGCATAAGCGACACAGGCATCGCTTATGCAACGAATGCCTGTAAAAAAAATCCGAAAATAGCACCGTCGCTCATGCGATGTTGGCATCGCATAAGCGACGATGCTTGTTTTTTTTTCAATTCGGGTGTGTCGCTACGCCCCCCTATTTCTTGTAGTGCTCTTTGATTATGAGAATGTGTGTGTGAGCTCTCTTCCTTATCTCCTTCCTCGTGACATCATTGTGCATGTAGCTCATATATTAAATACGGTTTGGCACTAGAACTGCCACTGTTTTTTGATAAATTGCTATCTTTGATATATAGTCATGACATTTGATTCTGATTTGCCAACATGGATGAAAAAATAAGAAGTATTATGATAAAGAAGACATTGCTATCTTTGATATATAGTCATGACATTTGATTCTATTTGCCAACATGGATGAAAAAATAAGAAGTATTATGATAAAGAAGACATTTCTTCTGGATAAAAATCAAAATACATTTTGATGGCAGTAATATTTACATGATCAATGCTTATACAGTATTTTGTTTTCGTATCTCAATCATGAATGCAAAGGTTATTTTATCATGAATGCAAAGATTGTAGGTTATTTGATTGAAATAAGATCCTGCTTTTAATCATCTTTGAAGGACTTGAAAATCTTAATAAATAACATTCAATGTGCATGAATCATGGATATCTTATTAAGTCATTTCCAAAACCATGTCAAGGTATAGACAAAAGCAATCTCTATGGAATTTATGTAGTCTACACGTTAAAGTATGTGCAATGCACCTCATTCAGTGAATCTCATAAAAGTTAGAGGAACTAAAAAAATGAGCTTTTGGAGTGCTAAGAACAAATATCTTTTCGTTGGAAATCAAGCGTTGAATTGAAAGGCATAAGGTTGTAGATGGAGACCATGTATCTATTACACAGAAATGAAAACAGTGTTAATAAGATTATAGCATTTACTACTCATTTTCAGGAAAAGAATTATCTAATAGCAATTGACAATGTTTTGAATCGTTCATCTTAAATTGCATTAAGGATTGTAGTTTTGAATCATTCATCTTAAATTGCATTAAGGATTGTATCGCCATTCTAGGTACTTTTTTAATTTCTATCATATGAATTTTATCAGGAACTTGATGAATGCCAATTGAAGTTGATCAAGCTAGGATATGCCAAAAGGTACTCGTTGATTGACCTTGAGTCTGCCAATCTTAATAAATGTACCTTAAAAAAGAATTTTATAAGGGTAAGGGTACAAGACACTACACTATTCAAGAAGCTTATGATAGAACCAAGAAATAGTATAGTCACTGCAAACCAAATTGGTTGTGTTAGTGTGAGCAAACCGTGTTGGATGTGTCATCACTCACATTTGATCAACAAAATTAACGATGATATCATCATCAAATTAGTATACATCGGAAAGCCAAACTTGACAGTTCTCAGATAGAACAATTGATTGATTAAAGAGGGATAAAATGTCATCATATATGGACATACAGGTATATACATGTACATAAATGGGCATAAGGGCACACATATACGTGTACCTATAGGTACATATGTCCAAAAAAGTATACATTTGTCATCCTAATGCACAAATATGCACTTATATGTCATCTTCCAACATTTTTCCAAAAAGATATATCCTTCTTTTAGTTATGGAAAGCAACGCCCAAAGGTGTACATATTGTCCATATATGCTCGAAGGCACCTCACCTGAAGGTTACAACACCACTCAAAGGCACTCAAAAGCTACAACATCACTCAAAGATTAATGAGGTCCAAAAAACCATGTCAGAAGGTAGTAAGAATGCTTGAAGTCCAACAACATTGAAGGCAAAAAACTAAACCACTGAACCAGTAAACTCCTTCATGATATTTCCCTTGAACCAAACTCAACTTGCTTGTTCATAATTTTGAATCATTATGGGAACTAAATCCATAATTCCACTCATTAAGAGTCAGGTAACATCACTGGTTAACATGATCACATGGTCATCAATAAAGATCATGACATCCATAACCAAAAACCTAGAAAAATAGAACCTACATGTCTAGGTTTGATCCTAAGCACATTCTTTATATGTAACTAATGTTTTATGTTTATGATGGGCCAATCAACAAATGGCATGGTAGTGACAAACATTCATCATCTTTCACTCGCTTCTTCATTGAACACTTGTCATGTAATGTGCATAAAATATGCGCTATAATTATAATTGGGTATTATTGATTACCTACACTATTATCTTATGCAAATTTCCTTTTATTTTATAAATGGGTCATTCATATAATAATTATTTTCTAATATTCATCATTCTTAATTTTCATCCACACTATCTCCTCATATAAGCATACTATATGACTTCATTGGGATAGTATTTTTTGCTATATTATTGACATAGGACTTTTATACTACATGTGTTAGTATAGCTTTGATCAGCATATACTAATGAATGCTCACAATCACACTCATATATGTTGTGTTTTATTTACAACAAATGAATGCCCACAATCACACTCATATATGTTATTTTTCATATTACTTAAGAATTAATTGATGTTTTCCAACTAAAATATCATACTTTCGAAATCTCTTTTGCATTTTGATTTATTAAGCAATAACATATGTCAGTTCATTTGGCACATGTTAACTCGCTAATTATGTTTATGAAAATCAACTCATGAATTTAATATACTTTACTATTTCATGAGCTCTAAAAAAATTTTCTATTGTATTGTAGTGTTGATTATTACCATGAGAATCGATGATATTTATATGTCTCACATAGACATGAACATCATTCAAGTACATCACATGGACATTAACCATTGTGTGTTTCTTTCATGTAACATTACTATACTCATGGTTAATGGTTATGATGATGATAATTGGTACATGATATTTGTGTATCACATTAGGGCAAAAAATGGTAAAAAAAGGTTGTGTAAGGATTTCAATTAGTTGTGCTTAATCTAGATTAATGTTGTCAAATCATTTTAAAAATTCCATATAGTTTCATTTAAAACATATCCTATGCAAATATATTAGTTTTGGAAGAGAGAAAAAGTTTGTGTGAAAATCATGAAAAGTGATATGCCTCAAAGTTTGTGCATGGCAGGCTTTTAGCAAACTTTTCCCTCTTGTTCTTCGACCTATATAATGTGTGTTTAGGACATTCTACACTTTTTGACTCTACTCTCCAAAGTGGACCTTCTTCTCTCTTTCTTGTAATTCTAGACACTTTTGCCATTGAGAGCCTTAATCCAAACACTTTCATTCAACTTTCATCCAGTCGAACTCTATGTGATAAGTTCCATATCAATATTGCAATTAGTCATGTGTATGCAATGAAAAGAAACATATTCGTAAGAGCTCTATAATCTTGTGAAGTTGATGGATTACACAAAGAAGGCAAAAAACATATTGACTTATGGACAAATGGAGTTGTTTATCCAATTGATCCACACTCTAGAAGGTATCCACTTTTTCATAATCTTCATGATTTGATTAGATTTGTAGGAGATGGTGATGGCGATTTACATGGATATTGTTCAAAGCTCTAGGACTTGTCAAAGAACTATATGTAATACATAAACTATCTACAAAATATATTACATCATAGGGATTTACATAAAAGGGATCTGGAAAAAAAAATCATTTTTTTGCTCAGTTAGAAGCTTTTAAAGAAATGAAAGAAACTCTTATAGGATTGAGAATGCATTCAAAATGATTAAATCCTTTTTTAGATTTGACTAAAATATTTGGTTAGAAGAAAAAGAGAATACAAATTATAAGAGATGTAACAAATGTTCTAGGTTTAAACATGTTGAGAAATTTTGAATGCATACATTTTTGTAATGAAATTATGAGTTGGCATGATGCTTAAAAACTTTTGAAATTGAATGAAAATGCATGCTTAAAATGGTTTATTTTTCAAAAACTCATGAAGAAATGAATTTTTGTTAGAACCATCTCAGATTCAGGAGCTTTGTGATGGTGTTGGAGTGAGTAGAAAGGATTATAGAGCAATTTCAAAAGTTTGCTATGAATTTCTTAAATTTAATAAAGTAAAAAGTTTTGGATTGCCTCGACTCATCATTTCAAAAAGTATCAACACTGCTTGAATAGGAAATCACGTCTACATTTGGTGATTAAAAACATATTCACGATAACATGCTTTATGAGGTAAAAAAATAGACTTTACATTTCACTTGCAATGCATTTAACAATCAATGGATAGATATTATAAGACGTCAATTATACATGGTTCAGTTCTATGATATAAAAGAACATGAATGTTTTGGCCTTTTAAAATTTGTAATAAAACTTGATGAAGTTGAAATTAAAAAACATCAAAGACAGAGAGAATAAGTATTGTACTAATGAATAGAG
Organism: Ceratopteris richardii; assembly: GCA_020310875.1. Lineage (NCBI taxonomy): Eukaryota > Viridiplantae > Streptophyta > Polypodiopsida > Polypodiales > Pteridaceae > Ceratopteris > Ceratopteris richardii. Next base: position 51,216,050 of record CM035415.1, on the reverse strand, counting down.
TTTTGGATAATAGCCTTGGATACTCCATTTTTCAAAGTACAATAAAAAATGGAGTTATGGTGGGTTGGGTGTGCTCAAGTTCCACCAAAGAATCATAAAACACTTTAAGTAGTTGTTCTTGCAGATATACATTGCAATTGTTATCCAAAGGCATCATTCACGAGAATTGGTGACGGTTAACAACTACAAAAAGTTTAAAACTGAGTGGCATTTGAGTGGAGACTTAAAGACTCTAAAATGCATGTTTGGTATAAGCCAGGGTGCAAATTGTAAGGACCCTTGTTTGTACAACATGCAAAGTCCAAGTGATTGAGGTTCAAGAAGCTCTTTCACAGAAAAAATGTTAATCTATATAATTACTCATCTTCTGCCATGATTTAGGATCCCATACTTCCCACAGAATTGACTAATGTACACATATGTACATTGCATGAAGAGTTAAGGATCATTGACAAGTTGGTTTGTCTCCACTTGAATTATGCATTTTCCATCAAGGCTACAACTCTTACAGATGAATGCATTAAAAAAAATGTGAAGCTCTGCATTGAAAAATGGGATTTCATGGTGGTGACGTTCATCTAAGAAAATATCCAAAGCTTTCATAAAATACTAGTGATGTACTACATGATGTGTCAATAAGAGGTACAAAAGCAAGAAGATTCTTCAGCAACAGCGATGGAAAACAAGTAAATGCAATGTGGAATTGTGGGAAACAATTCTCCAAAGGTACAACAAGTGTAAAAAGAAATCCAAAAATAGAAAAATAAGGAATGAAGGTGTGGGTCAGACTAGATAAACTTTTGAAGATCATGAGGCAATAAGTAACTTTCAATGTGTATGTGATTGAAGTCAGAAGGGAAATCCTAGAGCTTATAGAAACCATCACAGAGGTTGGGAGTGTCAAAGGCATAACTTACTACTTGGTGAGTTTCAAAGAGATTATTTAGTCCACCATTAGTTTTTGAAATAAACATCTCATGATCTTTACCTTTATGTTTCTACATCATACTCTTCTTATGTATGGTTCATTCTTTGTAGAAAAGCCTCTTCTTGTTTTGCTTGAAGGTTAATGTCTTCAACAATTTATTTGACATCAATTTCTAAATATTTCTCAAGAGAAAGTTCTAAAGATGCTTCTTTCTCCTCATTAAGGTTCTTTTCTTCATTCTTGTCACTTCCTATATGATCAAGCCAAATAAAAAACCGCATGTTCATGGAAGTAAACAACAACCATTTTCATATTGTGGGCAAAAGTCCATCCTGTCAGGCAAGGGGGAAGCCGTCCTACAGTTTCTAGTTATTTTGGGCCTCTCCAAAGGATCATTCTCAAAGATGCTTGGGTGAATATATTTCTTGCTAGAGATAACAATTTCCTGTCCATTGACTATGGTCAAGAAGTTCTTCCACTCATCCATAAGAAATGGCCACTATCGCTTGAATCAGTCTTCTAGATAGGAGTGCTAGAGTATGGATGCACAAATTTGTTGGAGGTAAAAAATGAGAAAAAACCACGGGACTTTATATTTATAGGGGAAGAGAGAATAGAAATGGTCCAATGATATGGACCAATGATAATATGACACATGGCAACCCCAACTTGAAATTCATAATAGTCAAATCACATGGATCAATTGAAAAGATGACACATGGCAATGTATGTTGGATAGTTCCCATAGATTTCTTTTGCAATCGTTTTTTAAGCCTCTTCTACAAGTCATTCCTTGTTGAACTCTCTTAGTGTGCAAAAAATATATGGGTTTTTGAAGTTATTCACTTAAAATTTTTGGAAATTTGACACTTCTCTTGGACACAAATGATTCAAGCAATTATGTTCATTGAAGAAGCTTGGATGGCCCTAATTGCATGAATTAGTTGAGTCCAAAGAGTAATAATATGATAAGAGCACTTTAGAGATTCCAAATTTCTACATGACCAATTCAAGCAATTAGGGGAATCAGAGACTTTTTGGATGGGCCCAATTGCTTGAATCGGTCATGTGCATTGAAACCAATTATTGAATATTTATTAGATATATTATTTGAAAATTTTCATGGAATACACATGAAAAAACTTCACAACTTTGAATTTTTTACACAATTGATTCAAACGATTAGGGGAATCGGAGATTCTCAAATGGATATAATCGCTTGAATCAATCGTGTGCATTGAAACCAAGTTTTGAACTTTTGTTTTATTGTTCAATGTTAGAGAGAGATTATTTCAAAATTTTCATGCAATACACATGAATGCACTTCAGAGCTTGAATTTTTTGACACCATTGATTCAAGCAATTAGAGCAATCCAAGATTTTTGGATGGTCCTAATTGCTTGAATTGTTTGTGTCTTGAATTCTTTGATTTTCATGCTCTATACTCTCATATCCATATCTTTGATCCTCCTCTCATTATTTTATTTAATAGATCATGGTCATGACCAAGAAGACAGCTAGAAAGTTGTACACTATGGAAGAGCAAAATCATGGGGAACCTGCACCAGAGAGCCAAGGCATATACAAAGAAGAGGGTAAAGTACCATATCAAATCATTGAGAGAAATCAGAAGATCTCAAAACTCTATGCGACTCCTCACCCCAAGACTTCCATTCATGAGAGTCGTAAAAGAGATCTCCACTAAGATTTCCTCTTTGATGAGGAAACCTCATTCATGAACGTCAAATGGAAAACCTAGGCTCTTTTGTGCTTGAAAGAGGCAACAAAACATTTTGCAATTGACTTCATGAATGATGCTTAATTATGTGTTGCACATTGTCACAAGGTGACACTTATGGACAAGGACTATGTTGTTGTGTCCAGGCTAACGTACAATTTTGACAAAGCCATTGTACCTCTTTATATCAATGATCCAAAATTCTTTGATATTCTCAATATTCCTCCAGCAAGAAACCCTAAGCCATCTACAGTAAAAATTGAAGAGATCCCTTCTCATGAACAAATGACAAGAAATGCAGTAGAGTTTGGTGAGGAGAAAAGAAAGAAGAATCTTATGTTAGAAGAAGTTGTTGTCCTTGAAGACATTCAAATGTTGAGGAAAGCAAACTCAGAGCTTTTGAATAAAGCACATAGCCAGGTTATTGTCAATGTTTCAGTGCCATGGGAGGAAAACTACTTGCTTGACACAAGGCATGAAGATAACAAGATGTTGAGAGATTTCAATGATGAAATGTATGATAGCATTTTGTCAACATAGCTTCAAGTTATTATATATAGGCCATATATGTTCATCATTTTTTGAGGTTGAAAGCCTTGTTGATGCATCTATATTTGGTATTATATTGTAGGGTTCTACTCTAGAAATGTGAAAAAGATAGTTTCAAGAAAGGTCTTTATCTTGGATCCACTTGCAACTCAGTGTATACTTTTCAAGCATGGAGAAATTGGTCATTTTCTTAAGAATTTTAGTGAGGGGATAGAAAATATTATTTTATCATATGTTGAAAAGTAAGTTTTCCTAAGTATGAAGTTTTATTTACAAGTATGGTTTATATTTCCATGGGTCATTGGACTTTAATAATAATTGACTTCAATGAATACCAAGCCTTATTTATGCAATCTCTCGAATCACTTTAAGACAATAGTTACGCAATATAACACAAGAACAGTAGCAGAGAAGATAATAGATATAGGAGAATCTCATGTGCTCTCAAGGTAGAGCTTAAATGGTGATCTAGACAGCTCTAGATAGGGAGATACAAGGTAGAGGTATACTGGCTCAATTCGATGTTTCAGGTAGTCGAGAAGTCATATATATATATATATATATATATATATATATATGTGTGTGTGTGTGTGTGTGTGTGTATGTATGTATGTATGTATGTATGTATGTATGTATGTATGTATGTATGTATGTATGTATGTATGTATGTATGTATGTATGTATGTATGTATGTATGTATGTATGTATGTATGTATGTATGTATGTATGTATGTATGTATGTATGTATGTATGTATGTATGTATGTATGTATGTATGTATGTATGTATGTATGTATGTATGTATGTATGTATGTATGTATGTATGTATGTATGTATGTATGTATGTATGTATGTATGTATGTATGTATGTATGTATGTATGTATGTATATATATATATATATATATATATATATATATATATATATATATATATATATATATATATGCGTGTGTGTGTGTGTGGGCAGCCTTCCACGGATAGCTATACATGGGCGGTAGAGTGTGGGCGGCCACTGCCCATGTAGTTGCCATACAGAGCTTAGGTCAGTTTGAAAAAAATAAATGACTTCTAACTTCAAGAGGGAATATTCCATGGAATATTCCCTTTATCATCATGCCAAGGGCGCTACCCCTCGACCCCCACTAGGGGACCCGCTGGCCCGTTCGAACCCCCAGCCAGGGGGCTCGTTGGCCCCCTTGGACCCCCAGCCAAGGTTGCTCAGCATTGCCCTGGACCCCACAATTGGGGACCTTGGTAAGTCCCTTTCCGTACAATACCTTACATGGTCCAATATGACCTTCATCCAAAATGCAAGTTGGGATTCCCATCAATTGAGGAATGCATGCTTGGCTTCTCTTCATAATGGGGGCCTTAAAAAATGTGCTTACAATCATGAGGGGTAGACATTGATCATATACTAACACCCCCCCTCAATGTTTACTGAATGATAAATCAAGTAGATCTGGGTCCTATGCCCATCTATTGAAGATGCTTGTTGAGTTGCTCTCTTCCAAGTGCTTTAGTGAATATGTCAGCACAATTTGCCTCTGTTGGAAAATATTCGAGCTCCATAATTTCATCCTCAATTAGCTCACAAACATAATGGTACTTACTTCTACATGCTCTGTGAGAGCATGAAATACTGGGTTCTTTGCAATGGCCATACAACTTTGATTATCGCACTTGAGTACAGTCACCATATTTGATGGAAAGCCTAGATTTGCAAGAATTCTCCTTAACCAGACTGCCTTACAAGAAGCAAAACAAGCTGCTTTGTACTCTACTTCAGTGGAGGAGAGTGCGAGAGTTGGTTGCTTCCTACTTACCCAAGAAAATATTCTTGAACCAAGTGAGAAATAATATCCAGAAACTAATTTTCTAGAATCACAATCCCCATCCCAATCTGAATCATAATATCCTTGAAGTGTATCACCTGTGGTATAAAAGATACCAAAATCCAAGGTTCCTCCAGTGTACCTTAGAATTCGCATTCCAGCATTCCAGTGACTCTCCTTAGGTTTGTTGGAAAACCTGCTCAACACTCCAACAGCATAGCAAATGTCTCCTCTAGTGTTGCACAGAAAAGTAAGACTTCCAATGAGCTTCCTATAGTTCTTAGCATCTACATGAGGCATGTTACCATCCATAGGTAGCTTATGATTTACCTCCATAGGAGTGCTAGTTGGTTTGCCATCCATCATTCCAAATGCCTTGAGAATTTCTTTGGCATACTTTTGTTGTGAGATGAAAATGCCATCCTTTCTTTGCCATACTTCAGTTCCCAGAGAAAAATGGAGTAGACCTAATTCTATCATTTCAAACTCAGTTCCCAAGTTGATCCGAGTTTGATTGATGAGTTCTTGAAGATCTCTTGTAATGATCAAATCATCTACATATACAATGACAACAACTAGCTTGCTATCCCTTTTCGTTACATACAAGTTAGCATTAGAAGTACTTCTGGCAAAACCCATACTTTTGAAAAAATTATCTATCCATTGGTACCAAGCCCGTGGTGCTTGCTAAAGTCCATACAAAGCTTTCTTCAACTTGCAAACTTTATTTTCTAAATTGGGAACCTCAAATGGTGGTTGAGATAAATATACCTCCTCCTTGAGGTGACCATTCAAACATGCACATTTGACATCCATCTGAAAAATAGGCCAGGCCTTTTGTGCAGCTACTGCAAGTATCGTCCAAATAGTTGTCATGTGTGTTGTTGGTGCAAAAGTTTCTTGAACATCATATCCTTTGATTTGTGAAAAACCGTATGCAACTAATCTTGCCTTATACTTTTCTAATGTGCCATCTACTTTATACTTAGCTTTCCAAATCCATTTAGTACCTATTACCTTCTTCTTTGGCGGCAAGTCGACTAGATCCCATGTATCATTTTTTAGAATACTATCATACTCAATTTGCATTGCCGTTCTCCAACCTGGATCATCAAGGGCTTCTTTAATAGTGGTAGGTTCCTTTATCGAGTCCATGATATCTACCATTAGGGCCATGTTACCAATGTTTTTTAAGTCTCTTCTTTGCTCCTCTATTCTCTTTGATCTTCATAATCCATCCAAGGATGATTTTGGTACATCTACATGTGGATTGTGATCATCAAAGGGCTTTTGTGCCCACTTTGGTAGTGGCTTACGCTGTCCAGCTACAATTGGTTGGATTTTTATTGAGGAAATTTCACCATTAGATGTTTCCTCTTCCTCAACTTTAACCTATATTTTGATAGGCAGAAGGTGAGATATTTCTTCGTTTGATGAGATAGTAGATTTACCTTTATCTTCTACTAAGTGTGGTCATTCATTAAACACCACATCTCAGCTGACAAAAATCTTCCTTGCCTCAGGACCCCACAACCTATATGCTTTAGACTTTTCACTATATCCTAGGAAGACACACTTTTTGCTTTTGGAATCCAACTTTGATCTTGATGAATCAGGAATATGTGCATAACAGAAACAAACAAAAATTCTGAAATGAAAAACCGAAGGCTTTTTAGCAAAATATGCTTCTTGAGGACTCATCCCCTTCAGTGCTTTCTTGTAGCTTCGATTAAGGATGTAGATTGGTATATTGACTGCTTTTGCCCAGAATGAATCAGGCATATCTTGAGCCTTTAACATATGGCGAGCCATTTCAACTACTACCTTGTTCCTGTGCTCAACAACGCCATTTTGTTGAGGTGTATGAGTTGTGGTAAGTTTCCTTCTCACACCATGCTCCTTACATTAATTATTGAATTCTGTTGACAAGAATTCACCTCCTCTATCTGTTCTGAATTTCTTCAATTTCTTTCTTGATTCATTTTCCACATATGCCACATTTTAAATTTTTCAAAAGCATCAGCCTTCTCTCGAATGAAATAAACCCACGTCTTTCTACTATAATCATCAACTAACAGCGAAAAGTAGAAAGATCCTCCTAAAGCAGGTGTAGACATTTTATCGAAGAGATCGGCATGTACCAACTCTAGAAGAGCTTGAGATCGATTGCTAGTCTCTCATGGAAATGCCTTTCGTTATTGCTTGCCCATCATACAAGCTTCACAAGGTTCCTGCAACCCTGAAAATGTAGGCAAATGAGCAATCATCCTTGTTCTTTGCATCTCCTTCAAAACACAAATTTGAGATGCCCAAATCGTTGATGCCATAACTTGCTTACATATTTATCTTCTGTAGCAATTAAGGCACTTAACTCATACAAGTTATCACATCTTATGCCTTTTCCTACTACATTACCTGATGAATCCATGATTTTTGCACCACTCTTATTGAAGTGAACTTGGAGTCCACGATCTGTTATTGTAGAAATTGACAACAAATTTCTTTTAAGTGTAGGTACATAGAGAATATTGGATAAGTTTTTCTCAACACTTGGAGAAGTGATAAAAGAGATGGTTGTAGTTCCTTTAGCTAGACACTTGGAGTCATTTCCCACCACTACATTGATGGATTGCCACAGAGGCACTAGGGAACTATACCAATCCTTTTTACTCGTCATATGGTGAGAAGCTCCACTATCTAAAATCCATGGTTCATCAACATGAGCTTGAGCACATGAGCATACCTCTTCAATAGCTACCCATAGTTCTAAATCCGTGTTGTTTGCAGACTCTTTGTTCTTCCAAGATGATTTTACAGTCCCATTTTGTTCATCAGCTTGCTTCTTTCTGTAATCCTTGATGGCATGGCCTTTCTTTTCACAATAGAATCAACTTCCTATGAACTTTTTCTTCTTTGGATTCTTCTTTGATCCATCAGAAGAGCCTTTTCCTTTTGCATTGGCTGAGAATGCAGCATCACTTTTACTTTGCCGATTCTTCAACGGCATCTCCTCTTCTAAAAGCATAGCACAAAACTCTTCAAATGTAAGGGGATTTGATCTTACCTGAGTGTTAAGGGTTGTTACTAATCCATCATACTTTGCTGGAAGAATATGCACACATCCTTGAGCCAGCTCTTTTGGTGTTATAACAACACCAACTGTAGCCAATTGATCTTGAAGATGTTTTATCCGTTTGATAAAATCTTCAGCCTTTTCAAAATCAGAATGTTGTTCCTTTGCCAACTAATTTTTGTAATTTTGTATCCTAGTGTGGTTCTTGGTTGTTGATATATTTAGGTAGTGATGTGTGTGAACACACTAGGACCGCCGGGGCACTTTTTTCCCTCTTGAGGAGGTTTTTTTCCCTCGGCTTGTATATACGCCTATTGCCCTAATGGGCTACTTATCTTTGTACATTCTCTAGTAATACATTCAGTATTGTGTGTTGTGCTCCAAGCTTCTTCCTCTTCCTTGTGTTGTTCGCGTGCTTCCGCAGACGTCTAACTCCAACAATTGGTATCAAAGCAGGTCGTCGCTTCATCTAGGGTGCCGTCGACACTCCTCCGTTTGCAGTCTCAGATTCGCATGAAATTTGGTGAGCATACTCATGGTGTTTCAACGATCAAAACCGCTTCGCTCTGTGGTGCCGAAATCGCGATCTGAGCTCGTTTCGGCCTTCGAACGCACTATCGCAGTGCTTGTGCAGGCTATTTCGTCTTTTTGTGCCAAAGCTATATACCAATTTCTGTTCGCCAGTTTAAGCGTCTCAAAGTCTGCTACAGGTCTAGCAGAACTCGCCTGGGCAGTTCCGTTCAACGTTTTGAGATACAATCAATTTTCTGCATCAAGGTATTTTAGTCACCGGCCATGGCTGAAAGCAATGATGTATTCCGTATGTTGGCTGTTGAGGATAAGTTGGATGGTACCAACTACCCATTATGGGCTTATATGATGCGACATGTATTGGTTGCAAAAGGACTATGGAACATTGTGCAGGGTGTTGAAAGACGTCCTGTTACACCTTCAACTATAGGTACTGCAAATACAGGTGCTACAGGTGCTGGAGCTGATGAAGATGGTGTCGAAGATGATATTGTGCAGATTCCTGTTCGTGCTGCTGTTTCTGTGATTATTGCTTTTGGCATTCTATGTCATGGGCTGTATAAGCTCATAGACTATGAAAGATCTGTGAATGATTCGGCATGTGCAGTTCATGATTCTCAGGCTATGTGAGATGCAAAGCTTTGGCATGCACGCTTTGGTCATCTGAATTTTGCTAGTTTGCTACGCCTGCAGAAATCTGAAATGGTGTCCTCTTTGCCCAAACTTGAGGCACCTGGAAAACATGTTTGTGAAGGCTGTATTTTGGGCAAAATGCAGCGTTCCTCCTTTCCAAAAGATGGTTCAGTTCGGGCTACGCAAAAATTGCAGCTTGTACATAGTGATGTTTGTGGTCCTATGCAGACATCCTCTTTTGGAAATTACCTTTACTTCGTGACTTTCATTGATGATTTTTCCAGGCATGCATGGGTATATCCACTCAAAGCAAAGTCCGAAGTGTTCATGTGGTTCAAATAGTTTTTGGTTTTGGCTGAAAATCTGTCAGCATGTAAAATGGGCACCCTCCGTTCTGATCGGGGGGGAATATATGTCTTCAGATTTTAATGCATTTCTCGCTGAACGTGGGATAAAACACCATGTACAGTGCCGTATACACCTCAACAGAATGGAGTTGCTGAACGAAAGAACAGGTCACTCATGGAGATGGCGAGGTGCATGTCAAGAGTCAGGCTTTACCACATAGTTTCTGGCTTGAGGCTGTCATGTGTGCAACATATGTACTGAACAGGTGTCCCACTAAAGCACTGCAATCTATCACTCCATATGAGGCTTGGCATGACCGCAAGCCATCTATTGCTCATCTGCGTGTTTTTGATTGTTTCGCATATGCATTAGTGCCTGAACAACATCGCAAAAAATTGGATGATAAGGCAATAAAATGTATTTTTGTTGGGTATAGTTCTGAAAGTAAAGGCTATCGTCTGTATATCCACAGACTAAATGCATTCTGGTTAGCCGTGATGTTGTATTTGTGGAAGATGCTGTTTAGCCATTGCTTTCATGTACTAAGGAGACATTTGTTAGCTCCAAACACATGTATGATACTTTGATGCCTCTTTTTACAGGTGGGCAGTCTAGTGGGTATGTTATGCACAGGAAAGAGGCATTGATTTTGATGAGACCTTTGCACCTACATGTCGTATGACTACTGTTCGGAGCATCTGTGCACTTGCAGCCCATCATGGTTGGAATGTACACCAGTTGGACATTAAAACTGCATTTCTGAATGGTGATTTGCATGAAGAAGTGTATGTTTTCAGCCTCGTGGCTTTGTGTAGAAAGGGCATGAAAACCAGGTTTGCAGGTTAAAGAAGGCATTATATGGTTTAAAGCAAGCACCACGTGCTTGGTATGAGAAGATACATGCCTATGTGGTTGCACATGGTTTTGAGAACAGTCCAACTGAAAGCACCTTATATGTTAAGCGTGCTAATGATGTGCTTCTGATCATTGTTGTCTATGTTGATGACATGCTGCTCACTGGTCCTATTGAGACACATATTGCTGATTTTAAGGCTGATTTGCATGCCTCATTTGAGATGTCTGATTTGGGGCATTTGCATCACTATTTGGGCATTCAGTTTATGCAAGTTGATGGTGGAATGGCTTTGTGTCAAACGAAATATATTGACACATTATTGCAGTGTTTTGGCCTTGAAGGCTGTAAGCCTATTGCCATTCCTATGGAGACAGGTTTACGATTGAGTCTTCATGATGCTGGAGATGCATTTGATGCTATTCTCTATGAGCAGGCTGTTGGATGCTTGATTTACTTATGCATTACTCGGCCAGACATTCAGTTTGTTGTCTCACAGATGAGCAGGTTTATGCATTGCCCAGGAGTCACGCATTGGAAGGCGGTTAAGCGCATCTTTCGCTACTTGAGTGGTACTCGGCTACTTGGGTTGTTTTATCCCAAGGGGGGATCACTACCGCTAGATTTGCATGCTTTTTCTGACTCAGATTGGGCTGGTTGCTATGACACTCGTGTGTCCACCAGTGGTTTTTGCTTCATGCTTGGTAGCTCATGTATATCTTGGTTGAGCAAGAAGCAGCCTACTGTGGCCACTTCCAGTTGTGAGGCTGAGTATAGGGCAGCTTTCACAGCAACTGTTGAGTGTGTGTGGCTCAGACGCCTTATGGCTGATTTGGGTGTTGGCCAGTCTTCTGCCACCACCATCTTCACTGACAGTCAGAGCGCATTGGCAGTTGCGAGGAACCCTGTGTTCCATGCTCGCACTAAGCACATTGAGGTGCATTATCACTATGTCAGGGAGAGGTTCTCTGCTGGGGAGATCAGCTTGGCATATGTGCCGACGCAGGAGAACATTGCAGACCTTTTCACGAAGGCTCTGCCTAGGTAGAAGTTTGAAGCTTTCTGCAAAGCTTTGGGCTTACTTCCTTTTGTGGAGTGATTTCCACATAGCTTGGCACTTCCTTATACATGAGTGCCAGCTCCTTGTTCACCGCATCACTCCCAGGGGGGATTTGTTGATATATTTAGGTAGTGATGTGTGTGAACACACTAGGACTGCCAGGGCACTTTTTTCCCTCTTTAGGAGGTTTTTTTTCCCCCGGCTTGTATATATGCCTATTGCCCTAATGGGCTACTTATCTTTGTACATTCTCTAGTAATACATTCAGTATTGTGTGTTGTGCTCCAACCTTCTTCTTCTTCCTTGTGATGTTCGTGTGCTTCCGCAGACGTCTAACTCCAACATTGGTCTCATATTGATGAGCCAATATGCCCCAAGCCTCATGTGCTTTAGTAGTATGTTGAAATAAAGTAAGCACCGAATCACTTACACTAGTGACAATTGCACATAATGCATCAACATTCTGCCTCTTCCAAGCTCATAGAAGATCTGGATCTGGCTAAATCATCAATCTTGAATTTTTTGGATCTTCAACTGGTATATGCTATGGATCCAATCCCATCGGTCCCATGATAGTGTCAAGTAATTCATAGGAGTCCAAAATTGCAGAAATTTTGAACTTCCAGAGTGTATAGTTGGTTCCATCTTGCTTCCCTTCAGTGAATGCAGGTGGACGAATTCGAATAGGTGCACCAATAACATTAACTGGAGCACCAAGACCAAGATATTCAAACTTTATGGCTATGATACCATTTAAGACAATAGTTGTGCAATATAACATAGGAGCAGTAGTAGAGAAGATAAGAGATATAGGAGAATCTCAACGATTTTCTACTAATAGCAAGCACAAAGATGATGGCATTGTCCACCCGTGCGCTCTCAAGGTAGAGCTTAAATGGTGATCTAGACAACTCTAAATAGGGAGATACAAGATAGAGTTATGCTGGCTCCATTTGATGTCTCATGTAGTCCAAAAGTCATATATATAAAGGATAATGTTGGATTTAGACGTCTGTGGAAGCACGCGAATAGCATAAGGAAGAAGAAGAAGCTTGGAGCACAACACACAATGTTGAATGTATTACTAGAGAATGTACAAAGATCAGTCGCCCATTAGGGTGATAGGCGTATATACAAGCCAGGGGAAAAAACCTCCTAAAGAGGGAAAAAAGTGCCCCGGCAGTCCTAGAGTGTTCACACACATCACTACCAAAATACATCAACAAATCTTCCGTGGGAGGGATGCGGTGAACAAGTAGCTGGCACTCATGTATAAGGAAGTGCCAAGCTATGTGGAAATCACTCCACAAAAGGAAGTAAGCCCAAAGCTTTGTGGAAAGCTTCAAACTTCAACCTAGGCGGAGCCTTCGTGAAAAGGTCTACAATGTTCTCCTGCATGTGCACATATGCCAAGTTGATCTCCCCAGCAAAGAACTCTCCTTGACATAATGATAATGCACCTCAATGTGCTTAGTGTGAGCATAGAACATAGGGTTCCTCGCAACTGCCAATGCGCTCTAACTGTCAATGAAGATGGTGGTGGCAAAAGATTGACCAACAGTACCCAAACCAGCCATAAGGCATTTGAGCCACACACACTCAACAGTCACTCTGAAAGTTGCCCTATACTGAGCCTCACAACTAGAAGTGGCCACAATAGGCTGCTTCTTCCTCAACCAAGATATACATGAGCTACCAAGCATGAAGCAAAAGCCACTAGTGAACACACGAGTGTCATAGCAACCAACCCAATCAAAGTTAGAAAAAGCATGCAAATCTGGTGGTAGTGATCCCCCCTTGGGATAAAACAAACCAAACAGCCTGGGTACCACTCAAGTAGCGAAAGATGCGCTTAACCGCCTACCAATGCTTGACTCCTAGGCAATGCATAAACCTGCTCATCTCTGAGACAACAAACTGAATATCTGGCCGAGTAATGCATAAGTACATAAGCATCTAACAACCTGCTGATAGAGAACAACATCAAATGCATCTCCATCATCATGAAGACTCAGTCATAAACATGTTTCCATAGGAGTGCCAATAGGTTTACAGTCTTCAAGGCCAAAACGCTGCAATAATGTGTCAATATATTTTGTTTGACAAAAAGCCATTCCACCATCAACCTACATAAATTGAACGTCCAAATAGTGATGCAAATGCCCCAAATCAGACATCTCAAATGAGGCATGCAAATTAGCCTTAAAATCAGTAATATGCTTCTCAATAGGACCAGTTAACAGCATGTCATCAACATAAACAACAATGATCAGACGAACATCATTAGCACACTTAACATATAAGGTGCTTTCACTTGGACTATTCTCAAAACCATTTGCAATCAGATAGGCATGTATCTTCTCATACCAAGCACGTGGTGCTTGCTTTAAACCATATAATGCCTTCTTTAACCTGCGCTCCTTGTTTTCATGCCCTTTCTGAACAAAGCCACTGGGCTGAAAAACATACACTTCTTCATGCAAGTCACCATTCAAAAATGTTTTTTTAATGTCCAACTGATGTACATTCCAACCATGATGAGTTGCAAGTGCACAAATGCTATGAGCAGTAGGCATTCAGCAAGTAGGAGCAAAGGTTTCATCAAAATCAATGTCTCTTTCTTGTGCATAACCCTTTCCAACAAGCCTAGCCTTATACCTATCAATGGTACCATCAAGTTTACGCTTCAGCTTGTATACCCACTTAGTGCCAATGGCATTCTTTTTAGGAGGTAACTCACATGAAGACCAAGTCCCATTCTTCATTATAGCATCATATTCACATCGCATAGCAGCCATCCAATTTTCTGAATTTTGTGCTTCATCAAATGAAACAGGCTCAGTCTCATCACAAAGACTAGATGCAGCCATAGCATAGCAATCTAATGCAAAAGAGGCACTATGAGAGCCTGATCAAGTGTGATATGACAGAGGTGCATCTAATTTACTGTCACACAAAGTTTGCACAAGCCATTTTGGAATAGTTTTTGCCTCCTCAATATCAGCTCTCTCATCAACAAGTGCATCATGTAAATCTGCATCAGAAATGGGATGATTTGCATCATCACATGAAACCTGCAAAGGCTGAGAAGTTGCCTCAGTAGGACCAACACTAGATTGTCCACCTGTAAAAAGAGGAAGCAAAGTATCATACATGTCTTTGGAACTAACAGATGTCTCCTTAGTACATGAAAGCAATGGTTGAATAGCATCTTCCACAAAAACAACATCATCGCTAACCAGAATGTGTTTAGTCTGTGGATGATACAAATGATAGCCTTTACTTTGAGAACTATGCCCAACAAAAATGCATTTTACTGCTTTATCATCCAATTTTCTGTGATGTTGTTCAGGCACTAATGCATATGCCAAACAACCAAAAACACACAGATGAGCAACAAATGGCTTGCAATCATGCCAAGCCTCATATGGAGTGATAGACTACAGTGCTTTAGTGGGACACCTGTTAAGTACATATGATGCACACATGATAGCCTCAAGCCAGAAACTATGTGGTAAAGCCTGACTCTTGATCATACACCTCGCCATCTCAATGAGTGACGTGTTCTTTTGTTCAAAAACTCCATTCTATGTACGGCACTGTACATTGGTGTTTTATCCCGCGTTCAGCCAGAAACGCATTGAAATCAGAAGACATATATTCCCCCCCTCGATCAGAATGGAGGGTGCCCATTTTACATACTGAAAGATTTTCAACCAAAACCAAAAACTATTGGAAGCACATGAACACTTCGGACTTTGCCTTCAATGGATATACCCATGCATGCCTGGGAAAATCATCGATGAAAGTCACGAAGTAAAGATTATTTCCAAAAGAAGGTGTCTGCATAGGACCACATACATCACTATGTGAAAGCTGCAATTTTTTAGTAGCCCGAACTGAACCATCTTTTGGAAAGGAGGAACCCTGCATTTTGCCCAAAATATATCCCTCACAAACATGTTTTCCGAGTGCCTCAAGTTTGGGCAAAGAGGACACCATTTCAGATTTCTGTAGGCATAGCAAACTAGCAAAATTCAGATGACCAAAGCATGCATGCCAAAGCTTTGCATCTGACATAGCTTGAGAATCATGTACTGCACATGCTGAATCATTTATAGATCTTTCATAGTCTATGAGCTTATACAACCCACGACATAAAATGCCAGAAGCAATAATCACATCACCATTTGACAGGTCATGAATTGTGCAACTATCAGCAACAAATTTCACAACCAAGCCAATCTTGGCTAATGCAGAAACTGATAATAGATTTTTCTTCATCCTTGGCACAAACAAAGCATCTAACAAAGTGAAAGAACTACCATCAGCAGTAGTCAAAATGATCTTACCAACTCCCTAATAGGATAAGAGGAGTTGTTGGCGCATGTAACAGTATTCCTTGTAGGGGCAGGCTCGAGTGAAGAGAAGAAATTGCGCTGCGAGGTAATATGCTTGCTCGCCCCACTATCAAAGTACCAAACATCTGAGTCTATTGCAGACATGCACTGCTCATGAGAAGATGGGTCAAAACTGTAAACAGTAGTAAACGCCCATTCTTCTTCCCGCACAAGATTAGTAGACTCTATTTTTGGAGTAGAGGCCTCTCTAACAACCATTCCTGCCTCTTTTTTCTTTTCCTCTTTTGCAGCCAATTTTGGACACTTATTTATGATATGATCATTTCCTTTACAGTACTTGCAAAACAATTTCTGCTTCTCTGTTTTCTTCTCATCTTTGTCTTCCTTCTTCAAATGTGCAGAATTAGTAGATTTCTGCTTACTACTTGAAGAGCTCCATTTTCCTTCGCCCTTCTGACTAGCTAGAAGAGCTTGATCTACAACATGCATAATGGACCTATTCTGCCTCAACTGATCTTCTTACGATAGAACAGAGACTAAATCCTCAAATGATAGGGCATTTGGATTGCCTTTCATCATCAACCAAAGAGTAGAAGCAACACTCTAATACGAATCAGGAAGACCATTCAGAACGGTCTGCACAAGTGAGCTATCTGGTATAACTTCATCAGTAGAAATCAACTGTTCCTTCAAGTCTTTGATCTTTGTTAGAAAACAGTTCATAGAATCATCTTCATTCATGTGCTCACTCTCCAACTGTTTTTGGAGGTAAGCAACATGAGCCTCATTCCTAGCTTGGTACAATGTGGTAAGTGTATCCCAAGCATCCTTAGTTCTTCTACAAGAGCGAATGTGAGGAATAATGGAACGTTTGACAGACAAAGCTATCAATGCATGTGCTTGAGCATCTCTGCCATCCCAATGAATCTGCTCTATAGTAGGTGCAACAGAAACTGTAGCATGAATATGAATATGCAGAATATCATCATCTTCGACACCTTCTACATCAGCTTCAATACCTGCAATTGTAATAGTTGCACGTGTGATAGGACGTTTTTCAACACCATGCACAATGTTCCACAGTCCTTTTGCAACCAATACATGTCGCATCATATAAGCTCACAACGGTTAGTTGGCACCATCCAACTTATCCTCAACAACCAATATACGAAATACATCACTGCTTTCAGCCATGGCCGGTGACTAAAATACCTTGATGCAGAAAATTGACTATATCTCAAAAAATTGAATAGAACTACCCAGACAAATTCTACTAAACCTGTAGCAGACTTCGAGAAGCTTATAGTAGCAAACCAAAACTGGTATATACTTTGGCAGAGAAAGATGAAATCGCCTGCACAAGCACTGTGATAGTGCATTCAGAGGCCGAAACGAGCTCGATCGTGATTTCGGCAACACGTTGAGTATGCAAAATTCATACGATTCTGAGACTACAACCAAAGAGGTGTCAATGATGCCCTAGACAAAGCGGCGACCTGCTCTGATACCAATTGTTGGAGTTAGACGTCTGTGGAAGCACGGGAATAGCACAAGGAAGAGGAAGAAGCTTGAGGCACAACACACAATGCTGAATGTATTACTAGAGAACATTAGGAAAAAAAGTGAACCCTGCATGGGCCTTGTAAGGATTCCTAATTTTTAGGGATTAAGCTTAATCTTGTACTTTGTTAAGCGGACAAAGTGCATTTAATAGAGCACTTTTTGGTAGGCTGAAGTAGGCTTTTTTTTATGCTGAGCTAGGTTCTTCTCTCTCTTCTGCACATAGAGAGAGACAAAAACCACTTTCCACCTCATCAAATCCGTCCATCTTTATGAATAAAAAAATGAATTTTCTAAAAAAGTCTTTTTTTCAGCTATTCTTTATTCAAAATGGCCCATACTTTTATGTATATGTCATAACTTAATTTTTTTAGTCTTATTTTTATAAAAAATACTTAAAAAAAATACTTTTCAAAATCCCTCCAAAAGTTAAGTGCCACATCATCAAACTCGTAACTTTGATTGCCCCAAAACATTAATTTTTGAAAAAAAGCTCATTTTCCCTCTAACATACTGAAAAAAGTCATTTTGACCTATCCACATACCAAAACACACTTTTTTTCTTGCACATAGCTACTGTACTAGGCATTCCAGTCATCTCTGTGCTTCTTCCCATTCGGTGCTGGAGTTTTGGAACATCATGGTGCTCACATGTATTACAAACATGACACCAGCACCAGTGCGTGCTCCTCACTCAAAGAGTGTACATGTTCGTGTTCCTACAGAATTTGCACCAACAACTAGAGGTAGCAATGACATAGATTCTCAAAATGCACGACGTGCAGCTGGAGAAAAGAATATTGATCTTTGGGTCCATGGTGCTTTGTATCCCTTGGATCCAATGTCTAATGTTCATCCAAGATTCCATACTATCTCCACATTTCTACAATTCGTTGGTTGCCATGAAGATGGACTGCTAGGCTATTGCAAGCGATTGTCTAACCATTCTACATCTATAGCAAATCATTGGATGCAACAATGTCATCACAACCATTTCAAGATACACAGTTTAGAGAGTGCTATACACACTTTAGAAAGTGCTATCAAATCTTTGGATGAGCACAATAATAGACTCCAACAAGATGTGGAAGAAAAGGAGAGCACAATTACCAAGTTAAAAGCCAATCTTACACAACTAAAAGAGACTCCACTTGGGATGAGATATAGGAAACGACCATTATCATCCTTTCAAGATCTTTCAACTGGTGGTGGAGCATGGAAGCGACGTGTTTACGCACTTAGGTATGTATTTCCTTTGTTTATTTATGTTAAAAAACTTTTAGATTGAGATTCTTATTGTGCAGGTCATTTGTTGAAGATGTGAGTGCTTCCTCAACAATGGAGGATCAATTGAAGTTTCTGAATTCTTGTCTTAGCAACAAACATGTGCTTATGATTTTGGATTCACCAATAGGAAATCACATCAAAACCCAAGTGATTAAAGATTTTGCAGGCACCTTAGAAGATATTATTAGTCCTAGTGAGGTACAGATGGTATGTGATGAAGCAGGTGTTAGTACTAGAGCGTACACTGCATTGTACAATCTTTTGAAGCAGGCTCTACAAAACAAAGGTATTTTTCGGATCATTTTTCCATGCCCTTACAAGGTATCTCTGAAGAAGAAGATGACCAATGAGGATGTAGCCAATACTCTTGGCAATTACCTGCATATAGAAGATGTTATGCCTGCATCCATTTATCATTCATCTACATCAAAGAAAGAGTTGAAAAACACATATAGAAAGGGATTCATCTACATAAAGTACAACAACATATTTGTCAATTTGGAGAGGCTTCAAAAGGAAATGGTTAAATTTTACAAATCCACACTTCAAGGTATATCCATTGTTTTGATAATGACATTCATAGTATTTTTAATAATATAATGTTTGTTATTTGATGTAGATTGTGGTTCCAAACTCAAGTTTGTATTGAAGCTAGATGAATGTCAAATCATAAAGCGACGCTGTATGGAGAGACTTAGTGTGACACTCATGAACGAAGCTATGGTCCATGCTATTATTGATGATAGTGAAGAATCTACCCATCACTTTACATATAGTGTTCAATCCGAGAAAGATATATGGTGGTTAGGTGCTATTGAAGTATCTAAAGAATCCAATGATGTTCTTACATGGATTTTTAGTAGGACCCCATGGATCATAGAGGTGATAACTTCTCAAATTCATGATGCCAAAATCACTATAGAAAGCCTTGGTGATTTTGAAGTAGAGTGGCACTTAGGTGGAGACTTAAAGGCTATCAAATGCATGTTAGGGTGCAAACAAGGTGCATCTACTCTCTATCCTTGTCCATATTGCACACGAGGTTATAAACGAACAAAGAGAAAACAAAACAACATAGATGATTTAGTTCATGACACAGATGCAACTCCATCTGCTAAATGGGATATACCTTTAATGAGGTGTCCCATGTTAGGTACACCTAATCGTGACATGTCAGATAAGGATTGGAATCCCATTATTCCATTCCCTTTAGTCAATGTCCACTTTTGCACCTTGCATGCCTTCATGAGAATTTTTTATAGACTATTAAAGCTCCATATAGAATACACATTTGCCATGAAGCCAGTTGATAATTCTATTCAAGCTATAAAGAAATTGGAGGAACTTCTTGATTCAATTGGTTGTCATGGTGGAAATGTAACCCTAGTTGTTAAGAAAGTTGGAGAATCTCAAGATAGCTTGCAACAAGTGTCAATGCCAGGGAATAAAGCAAGACATTTTTTTAGAAGAGGTACTAGCACTCAAAATAATGAACGTTATGAGCTGTGGAAAGACCTATGCATGATCACAATAAACAATGACTCTCAAGTTGATCTTTGTAATAAGAGAAAGAAAGTTTGGTCGAGCTCTGATAAGTTGGTAGGCTTAATGGGTCTGGCTAGGTCTAGTGCTATTCAATGTCAAATGTGTCAAGAAACATTAGTGGAGTTCACCAAGTGTTTCATTCAATCTTGGGGAGAGATCAATATAACACACTACATTGTAAGTGTAATCCTCTTCTACAAGTGTTCATTGCACTTACCTTTTTTCAATGTACTTAACAATTTTTAGCATATTTTGTTTGCACATGGAGCTTTTTTCATGCATCGATATGGGTCATTAGAGATTTTCAGTACCCAAGGAATGGAAAAGTCACACTACAAAGCAAGGGGTGTCTACTTCAAAAACACCCGACATGGTGGTGGCCCAATGCAATCAAACTACATGGAGGAGATGTTTAATTGGTTTTACCGCACTACATTTTCGAGAAAGTCTTTTGTGGAACGACTTAGGGATTCAAAATTGGCAAAACTTGCAAGAACGATGCAACACAACATTGCCAGTGAGAAATGGAAGTCATCGTTAGGTCCTCTTCATCATGCTCAGTGGCGTGCAGGGAGACAACGAGAAGGCTCAGCTTGAAAGTAAAGTGAATTCGTTATTTCCCATTATGTGGTAATACCTATGATTTGTAATCTTGGTTTCAATGTGTTATTATTTAATATAATATTCTGTATGTTTTTAAACAGGTTTTGTCCATTCTAGTGTGAACAAACAGTTTTTTTTTTAACTCTATAAGTAGAGAGAACTCACTTCATTTCACACTTTTTGCAACTCAAGAGAATGGCACGCACCAAGCAAACTGCAAGGAAAGATCGCGTCTTCTTTCCTAGCCCTCATCTAGGGACACAACACCCACCCATTAGGGGAAAAAATGGACTCTAGATGGGCCTTTTAGATTAGAGGGTGATTAGTGATCCACCAATGAGGAGAGAGCAGTGGCCACACTCTAGTGCTTTAATCTACTAGGCTAGGAGTAGGCTTCCCTTGTTTTTTGTAGGTCAAAGACTCCAAAACAACCATTCATGCGTGGTTTTCTTGAGCGGAGTGGTTCATGAGAAAGAAATTCGAACCAAGATTGATCGTGAACCCTTGGATCACTAGGATATTGTGTGGATCATATTGTATGCTGAAAAACTTTTCACAAATAAATATACACCATTGATTCAAGACAAGATCAATGGCTGAGATGTGTTTATGAAAAGTGGTCAGTCTTGACAGGTTCCTCCGCCCCGTTTGCGGGCAGTCGTACGATCCTTTCATATCGAATGGCTGCGATGATTCCGCGTTAGATTGCAGTCAATCAAATCTGTGAGGGATCGGCGCCATTTGCGGGCAACCGTGGGATGAAGACGGAATCGGACGTCTGTTGATAGGTTGCGCAGCTGGAATCAGCTACATTTATGGAGGACCATTGGATACTCTTTGATCTAAGGGCCAATATGTGTTGAAAAATCATTCTCTCTCTACTGTCCCCCTCTCATGTTCTCTCTCTTCTGTGCCCTTCCAACTGCCACGCGAAGATCTCGTCCATCAAACTCATTACATCCGATGGCTCATAGTAATGCATGTAAATGGATTCAACGAAGATTATGCTTGCCCGTTGGATCAAAGCTTGATCAAGGGCTCATAGTGATCCAAACACCATCTCTCTCTACTGTGCTGTCCTTCTACAATGCCGTCAATGTTTCACCTGACAATTTAAATTACGATTTTGTGGAAGATCTCGTTTTATAATAGCCATTGATTTTCAAGATCTAAAGGCTCCAAATGCCTCAACTTAAGACTTCTGATCATAGAATCTTTATATCAATATTTTAATGCAAAAACCACTAGTGGTTTTTGAACGACCCTCTTAATCACAATTTCTTAATTTTAATCCCTAAAAATTAGGGATCCTTACAAGGCCCATCCAGGGTCCATTTTTTCCCCTAATGCATGGTTGTAGCCCCCCCAAAGACCTCGAAGTGGTTCCCAGAGCACATCTGTGCCTATGTCACACGATGGCACACCACTTGGGAGCAATTCAGTGCGAGAAAATGAAGTTTCCAATAGACAAGAGTATTTCACTCCAGGACGATCAGAGTCCATTTCACATGATGAGCCACCAACAAGGATACCCATCAAGTCAAGACCCAAACAGAAGTTGATCAGAAGGAGTGTACCAGAGCGAAGAAGATTCATCCCCGAATGAGGAAAGCAGCAATCAACCACCATGGAATGATATGCAAATTCCAACGAGCCATAGGGTGACACATGGAGGTAAGACACTTCCACAAGGACAAGGTCAAATACCAACAGAGGAGGAAACAGAGCAAAGTCAACAACCACATCAACAACAAAATGTGCAAGATGAAGCTGGGCCCTCACATCGTGTACATCGGAGAAAAAAAAACTATCAACCATGATGTCGACCTCAACGCCAGCCAAACATACCTCCCAACACAAGAGCTCCACAAAGACGAAGGAAGCACTGCAGGGCTTTTGTAGAGATACGACACTACCAAAAGTCCGTTGAACTACTCATACCACGAAGAGCTTTTGCAAGGGTAGTGAAAGAGGAACTACAAAGCTACCAAGCAGGTCTACGAATACAAGGGATAGCACTTGAAGCACTTCAAGAGGAAGCTGAGGCCTACCTCATCTCCATGCTTGAGGACTCTAACCTCTGTGCTATCCATGCCAAGAGAGTAACCATACAACCGAAGGACATTCGGCTAGCAAGAAGAATTAGAGGAAATAACCCATGATGTGTATATTATACCCTATGATAGGCTACTTTGCGATGTAATACAATGGATAATAGAAAATTTTGTTTTAACCTATATTCTTTGTCTCTTTTTTTTCTCTCATTCTCTCTCTCTTTCAGTCAGTTATATATGGATTCAGTTAAACATGCATGCACTTGCCTATTGTTTTGTGACTAGACATGTTCCTTTTCTACCTATTGATGTTCCACATGTCCTTTTCATACCAAAAAACCCCCAGCCACAGAAATGTGGGATTCAGCCCTGCAAAAATTTTGCAGGGCTGAATCCCGTGTTTCTGTGGCTGGGGTTTTTTTTGCATTATTTGGTCTTGTGTAAGCATAAAAGGTATGGTAGAGATGTAATGGTCTAGTAATTAAGAGGTTATACACTACAGGTAATCATTGTATGCATAAAAGGTATGGATGAGATCTTTGATCTAGTTAAAGCTGAGGTTATACCCTACTGGTAACCTTTGGTCTTGATTCTACCAAAACCAAGTGAAAATCTAGAATTACATGCTTTCCTATGTTTTGTAGCACCTAAAAACAGCAGATAAGGCCAAAAAAGCCCCAGCCACAGAAACGCGGGAAACAGCCCTGCAAATTTTTTGCAAGGCTGTTTCTCGCGTTTCTGTGGCTGGGGCTTTTTTGGCCTTTTTTATGCATATAATTATACAAAGGACCAAAGGACAATACAAAGACTTCAAATTAGATACAATTTGTGGAGAGAAGATAAGTTCAATTTTTTAGCACATTCATATACAGGACTAGACAAATGATGAAAAAAAAGTTTGTATTATCAAGACATTACATCATTTCTCAGCTGCCTTCAATTTCTCTACAACTTTCTTTCTCCTTTGAAGAGATTGAGGGAGCTGGTAAGTCAATACAGATCTTGATATTGCATGGGGATCTTGCATTCCAAGACCCATGGCGATACCTATTTGCCCTAATACTTTTCCTCTAAAATTAAGTCCTAATGTAGTTACAACTAAGGATTTCCTACCCAAAATGACACAATTAGTGCCTTGGGTAATTGTACATAAACACACTATCTTGCTAAGGGCCTTCAAGCACCAAGTCATGAAGTGCCCATCCGAACTGTAGTCTTTGTGTATGATAACAAAATCATCCTTTGGAAACTTTCCGATGTAGTTTGCCAAGGATGCACCACTCACGCGAGAAGCTCGTTCCCCACCAGATCTTGCTGCGAACTTGTCGAGCTCAATTGCTTCCTGTTAAGAAAAAATGAGAATTCAAGCTCTTACAATGTTAACTTAAATTATCCATTTATTTAATTCAATTACCACTTACATCATGAAGCTTGTCTTCTTCCTCCCCTCTTCCAGGGGCATCAAGATCAATGCTAGAGTGGGTCATGCCACTCTGCTCTGCTACAGGGGATGTAGGAATTTTTTGCTTCATTATCCTCTCTCGTGCTGCACTGAACTCCTCCGTAGTAGAATTGTTGTCATCATTTAAAATATCAGCACACACCATTGCTATGGTGTCTGCCACAGAATTCGCAAGTGGGATTGACTTCTTTTCAAGTATGTCAGATGTGTTGTCAAGTGGAACATCTGACATTGTGGAGAAAATACTCAAACATTCATCTAGACGTAGACCGAATGCCTTCTCAATGTCATGAAGCAAAATAAATTCCTCTCCATCCACAACGATGCTCGAGAGATATTCAAGTTCCACCTCTGGTAATGTGGGCTCAGAGGGGTTGGGATTTGAAGGGGGGGCCTCCTCCATGCTTGATTGCGCCCGTAGTTTATCCTCAACACCACCAGGAAATTCTTGGTGGATTGTAATGCTTTCTTTGGCAAAATTTATGGCCTCTGTTTGAGGCTCATTCTTCTCCTTAACAAAACCCCCAGTGACAAGGTTGGGGAGCTCAACAGGTGTAGGTTCGGGCTTCTCATTAATGATAAAATATGTTGTTGCAATGTAGGATAGGTACTTTGTACCCATCCTCTTCTTTTTGTTAAGTTTTTTTACTAATGGCACAGAGTCATCTAATAAGTGCCCTGTAGTTTCAGCAATTGCCATGAAGCGCTTAAGGCGCTTCATGAAGGCTTCATCGCCTCTGTGTATGTAGAGTAGAAGGTCACATGGGACCCATTTACCCTCATAAGGTTGTATTTCTATAGAGAAACGCAAGATGTAGTACTCAAGGAACTCTATGATTTCCTTGAGCACATCAGAGTTCAGTTGAATTGTTTTGTCTAGATCAGGGACTCTAGACAGTAGGTCATACAAGTGGTTTTGACCTTTGAACTCAGTTGATTCCAAGAACTCATTGAAGAGTTCACGTGGACGTTTGGGTTGGAGGGTACTGGAGGATGCGACCGCCATTGCGCGTGATGCTAGCTTGTGTGCGTGCTCTGCAAGTGATTGTAGCTCTTCTTGGTTGCAAAAGTGAGAAATGAGAGAATAAGTATTGCTTTTATAGTAGTTTCAAAATTTTAAAGTGAGTGGGACCCATTTTAAAACTAAAAGTGATACCTTCAAATAAAACAATCATGCACAAAACTCTCAGAAAAAAAACTTTTGCTCATAAAAAAGATTGAACAGAATCATTAACCAGAATAAGATACACCACAACACAATAGAAAAAATAAATTCTCAAAACTTTAAAATTATAATGAATTGCCATTGGAAAAACCAAAGATTTGGCAAATTGTACATCATATTGAGATCAAAAAATTTTACATGCTACATGTCTTGCATGTTAAATACATTGTTGCAGATGAAGGATTATAAATGGAACATAGGTTGTGTGTACACTGTAGCACTCAAATAGTTCTTGAGCTATGACAATGAAAGTTGAGTTCCATCCACACTCCATTCAAGAAGGACTTTAATTTTATCCTCCAACCTCTTACCAATCTGCAGACAAATAGAAAAATTTAAATGAACAAATTTGAATGTAAGAATTTGTATAAACAAAACCTTATGCCCTTGTATTCTGAACTTTGATTGATCCAGATCCTCAAATCCCATGATTACTAGATGTTCTCTCACGTTGGCAAGAGTCCAATGATGATTTTCTGAAATAACTTCCATTTTGTTGTTGGGTAGATTTATCTTAATTTCAAATGAAATTAAAAAACCCTCAGAACTTTGTAATGGTATCCATTCACTAAGTTTACACATCCAACGATCATAATAGAATCTAATGTACAATGAAGTACGATGTTTCAAGTATCGAAATCCTATGCCTGTTGCACCAATTTTACAAATGTATCTATCCCAAGTTTACACATCCAACGATCATAATAGAATCTAATATACAATGAAGTACGATGTTTCAAGTATCAAAATCCTATGCCTGTTGCACCAATTTTACAAATGTATCTATCCCCTTTGGTGCATCCTTCTACAAGTCCCCAATTTTCACCTAGCAAACCCTCTACCTGCTCATACGTGATATCTTTTAACATGAACATTGTTGAAGTCTCTAGAATTGTGAATATCTGAAATAAATGTACAAAACAATGAACAGGAACACACCAATGTAATCCTATAGATCTTGAAACTCTTGTAAATTTCAAAGAGTTGTGTATGTCCATCACCATCTTATGCTTCAAAGATGTTAATGTCCATACATCCGGTTGCGGCCACTCGAGCTTTAAGAGAGAATCTACCTTAATCATCTCTAACCTGCCAAAATCATTTGATGAAGAGGGTACAACATATGTATGTGTGTAAAAGAAAACTCTCTCACGTAATAGCTGAGCAAGATGGGCTTGTGGAAAGACTATCAACCCAACATCTGCATGCAATGCTTGGAAAGTACCTGTAAGACTATGAAGTGGTTGTTCTTCCACCAAGGTAGAAGGAAATCTGTCTACAACAAAAAACTACACAACTTAGCTAGGTATATTATGAAATTTGGACAAAAGTCAATGAGTGATACTTACAGTTGATAGGATATCTCATTTTGTTTGAGTTTTCCGATTTCATGGTTGACATTGTGAACACATGTTGTATAATGACAACAGTTTCACCATTTTTGAGCTTTTTGAAGCCTAATAACTTCCCTTTCCAATGAAGATCCAAGTTTCCACGATCTCTCACACGGTGAGGACCAACACCAGAGGGTTGCATGTACACCCATGCACCTTTGCAGAACTCCTTTCCTAACCAAAATCCTTCTGTAGCCTTGATATTGTGACATTTTATCGCGATAACCTCATCTTTTGGACGTCTATGAGATTTAGGTTTCTCCATTGGAGTTCAGGCTATGGAAGTGACAGTAGAAACTCAAAGAAGATGATGCACAGAGAAAGAAATGGAGATGCAGGAGCTGCAATGGTGTGCTAGGGAGAGAAAGTAGTGGAAAGAGATGACTTTTTAGGACCTAGGTATGAAAATGTGAGGTTTTGGAGGGAGAAAGTTGCATTTTGAGTTATTTTTGAAAAAGTCACTTTTTTCACTTCAATTCATGCACGGATTTTGATTTAGAACCCAAAAATAGCACTTTTGATCCTAAAAAGTGGTTGGAGGACCATTAAATGGTGTTATGATGAGTTTTATAACTTTTTGAAAATTTTGAATTTTTGGGCCCAGGTAAGTTACGAGATTCCTTTCTCTCTCTAGAGGCAAAACCTGAACATAGGGGAATCATGTCCCCTCATCCCCCTTCAGCCTAGTGATTTATAGGCTATAGACTGTGTCCACCACCCTCCTCTCATTGGTCCATCACTAATCACTCCTTAATCCAAAAGGCCCATGCAGGGTTCATTTTTTTCCCTAATGATGTACAAAGATCAGTAGCCCATTAGGGCAATAGGCGTATATACAAGGCTGGCGAAAAAAAAACTCCTAAAGAGGGAAAAAAGTGCCCCGGTGGTCCTAGAGTGTTCACACACATCACTAACTAAATATATCAATAGATAATGGACAACCTTCCATGGACGGCTATACATGGGTGGTAGAGCGTGGGCGGCCACTACCCGCATAGTTGCCATACACTGCTTAGGTCGTTTACCGACCTAACAAATATAAATGACTTTTGACTTTAAGAGGGAATATTCCCTTTAATTGCATCGGGGGTGCTACCCCCAGACCCCCAACAGGGGGCCCGCTGGCCCGCTTGGACCCCCTAGCCGAGGCTGTTCACTGTTGCCCCGGACCCCACAATTGGGGACCCTGGTAACTCCCTTTCCTTACAATACCTTACATGGTCCAATATGACCTTCATCCAACATGCAAGTTGGGATTCCCATCAATTGGGTAATGCATGCTTGGCTTCTTCTCATAATGGGGGCCTTACAAAATGTGCATACAATCATGAGGGGTAGACATTGATCATATACTAACAATCACATCATGGAAATTGCAAACTATAAGTTCTAGTTGTTCATATATTTTGGTAGTGATGATTGCTAGGGCTTTTTTTTTCTTCTTTAGGAGTTTTTTTTTTCTTTGGCTTGTATAGACACCTATAACCCTAATGGGTTACTTATCTTTGCACATTCACTTGGTAATACATTCAATATTTTGTGTTGTGCTCCAAGCTTTCTTCTTCTTCCTTGCGTTGTTCATGTGATTCCAAAGACCTCAAACTCCAACAGTTGGTATCATACTAGGTCACCTCTTCATCTAGGGTGTCGTTGACACCCCTCCGCTCACAGTCTCAAAATCGCACAAAAAATGGTGAGCATACTTACGGTAATTAGGAGTTTAAAACGGCTTCACTTTGTGTTGCCAAATTTATATTTGAGCTCATTTCAGCCTCCGAATGTACTATCATAGTGCTTGTGTAGGAAAATTTTTCTTTTTGTGCCAAATATATATACAGGTTTCGGTTCTCCAGTACAAGCACCTCGAAGTCTGCTACAGGTTTAGGGGAGCTTGACAGGGTAGTTTTGTTTAATTTTTTGACATACAATCATTTTTCTGCATCCAGGTATTTTGGTCAATGTCCATGGCTGAAAGCAATTATGTATTCTATATGTTGGTTGTTGAGGACAAGTTGGATGGTACCAATCACCCATTGTGGGCATATATGATGCATCATGTATTGTTCATAAATGGGCTATGGAATATTGTAGAGGTTGTTGAAAAATGATCTACTACACCTCCAAATATAGTTATTGAAGGTGATGCAGATGGTGTTGAAGATGATGATCTTCAAGTTCATATTCGTGTTGTGGTTCTTGTTACACCTATTGCATATCAACTTTGATGGGATGGTAGAGATTCTCAAGCACATGCATTAATATCTTTTTCTATCAAACATGCCATTATCCCTCATATTCGCTCTTGCAAACACCAAAGGATGCTTGGGATACACTTAGCACCTTATACTAGGCAAGAAATGAGGCTCGTGTTGCTTACCTCCAAAAATAGTTGGAGAGTGAGTATATGAATGAAGGAGACTCTATGGAGAGTTTTTTGACAAAGATCAAAGATTTTAAGGAACAATTGATTTTTGTTGATGAAGTCTTGCCTGAAAATTCAATTGTGCATACTGTTTTGTATGATCTTTGAGATTCATATCAAAGTTTTGCTTCTACTCTTCGATTGATGATGAAGGAAATCCAAATGCCTTAACATACGAGGAGTTAGTATCTATTTTGTTGCAAGACAATCAGTCTAGGTAGAACAGGTCCATTATGCATATAGCAAATAAGCTTTCTTAGCTAGTCAAAAGGGCAAAGGTAAATCGAGCTCATCTACTAATAAGCACAAATTTGCTAATTCTGCGGAGTCAAAAAAGATGACAAAGACAAGAAGAAATGAGGAAAGAAAAAAATCTTTTGTAAATATTGTAAAGGAAATGATCATGTCATAAAGAGTTGTCCAAAACTAGCTGCAAAAGAGGTAAAGAAAAAAGAGGCTGGAATGGTTATTGCAAAGGCCTCTACATCAGAGTCTACTAATCTTATGCAGAATGAAGAATGGGCATTTACTACTATTTGTAGTTATTACCCATCTTCTCATGGACAGTGTATGTCTGCAATAGACTTAGATGTTTGGTACTTTGACAGTGGGGCAACCAAACATATTACCTCGCAGTGTGGTTTCTTCAATTCACTTGAGTCTGCCCCTATAGGGAATACTATCACATGTGCCAACAAATCCTCTTATCCACTCATGGGATTTGGTAAGATCATTCTGAATACTGTTGATGGTAGTTCTTTCAGATTTTCAGATGCTTTGTTTGTGCCAGGGATCAAGAAAAAATTATTATCAGTTTCAGTGTTATCCAAGATTGGCTTGGTTGTCGAATTTGTTGA
Organism: Ceratopteris richardii; assembly: GCA_020310875.1. Classification (NCBI taxonomy): domain Eukaryota; kingdom Viridiplantae; phylum Streptophyta; class Polypodiopsida; order Polypodiales; family Pteridaceae; genus Ceratopteris; species Ceratopteris richardii. The sequence goes on along the minus strand of CM035415.1, from coordinate 51,185,731 downwards.
TGACATATGTATAGTTCATGATCTCTCAAATGACAATGTTATTATTGCTTCTCAAATTTTATCTTGTGGGCTATATAAGCTCATAGACTATGCAAAATCTGTTAATGATTCAGTATGTGTAGTTCAAGATTCTTAGGCTATCTCAGATGCAAAGCTTTGGCATGCATGCTTTGATCATCTAAATTTTGCTAGTTTGTTATGCCTCCAAAAATCTAAAATGGTGTCCTCTCTACCCAAACTTAAGGCACCTGGTAAGCATGTCTATGAAGGCTGCATTTTGGGAAAAATGCAGTGTTCCTCCTTCCCATAAGATGGTGCAATTCGAGCTACTCAAAAATTATAGCTTGTTCAAATTGATGTATGTGGTCCTATGCAGACACCGAGCCACTCAAAAATTATAGCTTGTTCACAGTGATGTATGTGGTCCTATGCAGACACCTTCTTTGGGGAACTACCTTTACTTCATGACTTTTATTGATGATTTTTCCAAGCATGCATGGGCGTATCCATTGAAAGCAAATTCCAAAGTGTTTATGTGCTTCAAATAGTTTCTGGTTCTAGTTGAAAATGTGTCAGCATGTAAAATGGGCACCCTTCATTGTGATCGAGGAGGGGAATACATGTCTTCTAATTTTAATGCATTTTTGGTTGAGAGGATTCATATGGAGGAGGCAAAAACTATGCCTAAATTGTTGGTGTAGACTTTGTAAGATAGCAAATTAGATGCACCTCTGTTATATTGTACTCATTCAGGCTTTCATATTGCTTTTTTTGCATCAGATTGATATGCAATGTCTTCCTCTAGTTTTTGTGATGATAATGAGCTTGATTCTTTTCATGAAGCAAAAAAATTAGAAAACTCGATGGCTTCTATGCAATTAGAATATGATGTTACTATGAAGAATGGTACTTATTATTTATGTGATTTTCATTTGGGAAGAAATTCCATTGGCACTAAATGGGTATACAAGTTAAAGCATAAGCCTGATGGAACAGTTGACAGGTATAAAGCTAGGCTTGTTGCAAAAGGTTATGCTCAAGAAAGAGGCATTGATTTTGATGAGACCTTTGCATCCACTTGTCGAATGACTACCATTCATAGCATCTATGCACTTGCAGTCCATCATGGTTGGAATGTACATTAGTTGGACACTAAATCTGCATTTTTGAATGGTGAAATACATGAAACATTATATTTTTTTCTGCCCCATGGTTTTGTGCAGAAAGGGCATGAAAACAAAGTGTGCATGTTACAAAGGTGTTGTATGGTTTGAAGCATGCACCACATGCTTGGTATGAAAAGATACATGCCTACTTGATTGCACATGGTTTTGGGAACAGTCCAACTGAGAGCCCCTTATATGCTAGGCATACAAATGATGTGCTTTTGATCATTGTTGTCTATGTTGATGAAATGCTACTCACTAGTCCTAATGAGAAGCATATTGCTGATTTTATGGCTGATTTGCATGCCTCATTTGAGATGACAGATTTGGTGCATTTGCATCATTATTTGGGCATTCAATTTATGCAAGTTGATGGTGGAATAGCTCTGTGCCAAAAAAAATATATTCACATATTATTCCAATATTTTGGCCTTGAATATTGCAAACTTATTGCCCATTCCTATGGGAATAGGTTTATCGTTTAGTCTTCATGATGCTAGAGATGCATTTGATTTTATTCTCTATCAACATCTTGTTGGATACTTGATTTACTTATGCACAAATCGGCCTGAATTCAATTAAGTGCATCTTCCGCTACTTGAGTGGTACCTCGCTACTTGGATTATTTTATCCCAAGGCTCTTTTATTGTGAATACTAATTATGTACAGAAAAGAAACCTTCAGAGCATTGCATGTATTGATGAAAAAGGCCATTCTATCTTTATCTATAAGATAGTGTTTGTAATTCATGTTTCTCAAATATAAGAAGGATTTGTGGTGTGCATGCTATTCAGGAGATAAATTAACATGATAAGTGTTTTACCATTTATTTCTTCCCTTTAATGCTATACCTTGATTTTTTTATCTCTAAACTAAACTATTGGGGTTGTATAGCAAATATTTTGAGATTTAAAAAGCCATGGGTGATTCAAGCAAAGAGAGCAATCAGGGAACTTTTGATGGTCCTATTTTCTTGAATTGGTCATGCCTTTTGGTAAATGGTCCATAAAGATTTTAGAAAATAAAGACACAACCAATTCAAGTGATTAGGGAAATTAGAGAGCCTCATATGGCCCTTATCGCTTGAATTGGTCGTGTCCTCTAATGTTTTTTTATTTTGTAATACTCCTACCCTTAATGCTCTATATACCTTGTATCACTAATTAATATTTTGAGAACAAAAAGACACAACCGATTCAAGTGGAGAGAGCAATTGAGGAACTTAAAATGGTCCTATTTGCTTGAATCAATCATGCCTTTTGATAAATGGTCCATAAATATTTTAAGAAAAAGACATGACCAATTCAAGCGATTAGGGCAATCAAAGAACCTCTGATGGTCCTTATCGCGTGAATTGTTCATGTCCTTGAATCTTCTCTATTTTGTAATATTCCTAAAGTATTTCAATGGTAATTCACTATAGTGCACTCTCCTTCTTGAGGGCTCCATGAAGAAAATCCTTGGAGTAAAAAATTGAGTTCCTAGCACCACACATGATACTCTACATAGAGGTTGCAAAATATGCAAAAAAAAACACAGTGCACAGGGAGCACGAACACAGACTTCTTAGGTATTACAAATGCGACTGAACTTACAATCTATGGCTGACCAAGCCACTATATTTTTTATTAAAGAACATATACAAAAGTGTCTGATGTCCATTTGGCCTTTCACATGGACACTAACAGTAACAATCTCCCATGAAAGGCCAATATGGGCAAAGTAACTATGGTAGAAGATGTTGGTGCAAAGTCCAAGCCCACACATTTGGCTTGAATTTCACAAACACATGAAGCTCCATGGAAACCATTGCTAGTAGAAATTTATCCTTTTTACATTTGTAAAAGTCAGTTATTTGACTTGAGAGAATATTGTAATCACCTGCTAAAAACTCGTGGACTTGTTAGTTAGAAAAGCATCTACTTCATTGAGGGAATAATTCCTAGATTGAACGACTACTTTTAGAGAGATCCAAAAGTTGAATTCAAATTCAAGTTTGAATGTAACACTTAAATAAAGTGACTTGAAAAAGTCCCGGTTAGAAGCTTCAATCCCCGAGCTCTCCATTTCCATTGTGTAAGAGTGTGAGGCCTACATTATAGCCTACATTAATATCCATCATCAGGCTATGATTATCAATCCTATGATCTTGTACAACGTTGTTCATTAATACAATACATCTACATTGTTCTATGATATCTTTGTTATAGTCATTCCTAACTGTCAACTTGTGCCGCTCATATCTCGATCAATTCTTCACCAAATTCAATGATCTATAGCTTGTTGGAATCAGCTCCAAGTTATCTAAATACTAAAAAAAATTTAAGTAAATCCATTCAGCCAATTTGGAGAAAAGCGTGTCGAAGCGCTCACTAGTCAAACTCTATAGAGGTCCTAAAAAATTGGGGGTAATGATTTATTTGTTAAATTGATTGCTCTATGTATAGTGCATCATTTCAAGTGATTTCACTTGGAATCATTAGCTTACTAAGCTAATTAGATATCTATAAAAGGAACCTTTCCAATTCCTACTGTAGTGGTAGCACTGAGCATTACAAGCAATAGGTGCATGATCAAAAATAGAAGGTTTTCATTGATCCTTCTATTTGGAAGTAGTCTGTTTTGATTAAACCTTTTCACAATCATTTCCAAAGTACATAGGCATTTGTATGGTTTTATTGGAAAGCTAAGAGGGCTGGTACTAAGCAAGATTAGGCAGTACCTACTCATTTCTTCGAGTATCCATCCATCTATCCCAACGCTGGTATTAGAGCAAATCTAAGGTAAAATGGGAGATGGGTTTCTTTCATTGATAAATTGGATAGGAACAACTATCAGGCATAGTCTCTGAGGATGAAGACATACTTTCAAGGAAGGAGCCTCTATGGATACATCTCAAGAGATGAGGAGATGCCTATATTCAGAAGCAAAGGAAAACCTACAAGAGAGGAGCATGAAAGACTCAACACATGGTGTGCCAAGGATGCATTAGCAAGGTCCTACTTACTTTACTCAATCTCTTATTTTCTTCTTCCACATATTAGGAACTGTAAGACATCCCAAGAGACTTGGGAAACATTGTCTTCTTATTTCTCTTCCAACACAAGGGCCAAAAAGAACCAATTGTGGATTGAGTTTACCATTCAAAGAAAGCAACCTAAGCAAGGCATCTCAGAGTATGTGACCAAAGTCAAAGATAGCATATCAATTGGCAAGTATAGGAGAAGAAATTGAAGAAGAGCAGATTGTAAGGCAAGTAATCAATGGTATTAAAGATGATGACAAATGGGAGAGCTTCACAACTGCCATGGACTTGCATATGAACGTGCAGATTCCAGACCTTACCACACTCATGGGGCAACTATTTACCCATGAAGCCAAGCTCAACAAGAATGGAGAATCATCAAGAGGTAATAGCTCTTCTGCCCTCTACACAGGTTACCCTTCTCAAGTAAAGGATACATGCATGAGGACTACCTAGAACTTGTCCATACAGATGTATGGAGATTAAGTAAGGATCCCTCAATCTCTGGATCAAGGTATTATGTATCTTTCATTGATGATTAAAGTAGGTGGACTTTGTTGTACTTTATGAAGCACAAAGATGAAGTATTCAGTTGTTTTAAAAAGTATCTTGCACTTGTTGAGAATCAAAAAGGGAGAATCTAAAAAGACTAAGGTCAGATGGAGGAGGTGAGTACTTCTCGAATGAGTTTGATATATTCTTGCAAGACAAAGGAATCAAAAGAGAAATTACAACAAGGTATACCCCTGAGCAAAATGGGATGGCAGAGAGGAGAAATAGATTAATTGTTGAAACAACTAGGTCAATGTTAAATGAGAAAAAATTACCTAACTACTCATGGGCAGAGAGTGTATCTACTGCCACTTATCTTGTAAACAGGTTTCCATCCAAATCTCTTGATGGGATGACCCCATATGAAGCATGGCATGGTAGAAGACCTTCACTTGATAATTGCAGGATCTTTGGATGTGTAGCTTATGTGCATATCCCTTCTCAGTTAAGAGGTAAGCTAGACCCTAAGGCAGAGAAGTGCATCTTCATAGGGTATGATCTAAATTTGAAAGGATACAGTTTCTACAATCCTTCAAACAAGGGATTCATGGTCAGTAGAGATGTTGTCTTTGATGAGAATGACTCTTGGTTTGATAGTGAATGCAGGAAAGTAAAACTACCTTATGACTTGGAAGAGGAGTTTCCAAGCCTCACTAAGGAGAAACCTACTCAAAATGGAGACATCAACTCAGATGATGAGGACATCATTAACCTAGAAGAGTTCAAAGCATGGAAGTCCAAAGGCAAACTCAAGATGAGGAAATTGGAGGATATACCTGAATCATCCAACCAAGCAATCAGAAGATCACAAAGGGAGAGCAAGAACCCAATCAGATATGGGTATGACAGCAAGCACTATGTTTATCTTGCAAAAGACTTGTCAATTGAAGAACCAACATCATATGAAGAGACAAAGACCAAGACAGAATGGAAGGAAGCTATGGACGAGGAAATTGAAGCACTCAAGGAGAGTCATACTTGGGAACTTGTACCAAAGAAGGAGTCTATGAAGGTAATTGGTTCTAGATGGACATATAAGATCAAAAGGAATTCTGATGAGTCAATAAGCAGGTACAAAGCTAGGTTTGTGGCTAAGGGTTTTGCACAAACCCAAGGAATTGATTATGAAGAAACCTTCTCACATGTGGCCAAAATGCCAACCATCAGGGTATTGTTAAGTGTGGTTGCATCAAAGAAGTGGAACATGTATCAATTGGATGTAAAAAATGCATTTCTAAATGGCTGGATTTCAGAGGAGGTGTACATGTCTCAACCTCCTGGCTATCAAGACCCAAACAAGGTAACATTTGTATGTAAATTGAACAAAGCCCTTTATGGATTGAAGCGGGTACCTAGGGCATGCAACCATAGGTTGACTACATACCTTCAGGATCAAGGCTTTTTCATGAGTAAAGCAGATACTTCTCTGTTCATCAAGAGAAGTAATTCATAGATAATATACCTATGTGTATATGTTGATGATATCATACTCACAGGTAGTGATGCTAATGGCATCAAACAGATCAAGAACCAAATGATGGAGTTCAAAATTAGTGACCTTGGATCACTAAAATATTTTCTTGGACTTGAGTTAGTCTATACTAACTCTGGAATTTACATCAATCAGAGAAAGTATATACAGGATATGTTGAAGAAGTTTCATTTGTAGGATGCCAAAGTTGCAAGTAGTCCAATGGAGGTAAACCAAAAATTAAGTGGTCATGAAGGTGGTGTACTTGAGAACATTGCAGGTTACCACAGCATAGCGGGAAGCTTGAACTATGCTACTTTGACAAGGATTGACATTGCTTATGGAGTAAGTGTGCTAAGTCAGTTCATGCACAAGCCTAGGGCACCTCACTTGGAGGCTACAAAAAGGATCTTGAAGTACCTTAAGGGTACTCAACATCATGGTTTGTATTTCCCTTATACATTAGACTTGGACATCAAGATATATTCAGATACAGATTGGGTAGGATGCAAAGATGATAGGAGGAGTACCTCAGGATACTTATCCTTTGCAGGTGATAAGCCAATATCATGGTCTTCAAAGAAGCAACCTACTATTGCTTTATCTTCTACAGAGGCAGAGTATAGAGGATTGGCCAATGCTGCTCAAGAGGCCATATGGATCAGATTATTGTATACAAAATCAGATGACCAAAGCATGCATTCCAAAGCTTTGCATCTGACATAGCTTGAGAATTATGTACTGCACATGCCAATTCATTTATAGATCTTTCATAGTCTATGAGCTTATATAGCCCACGACATAAAATGCTAGAAGCAATAATCCCATTGCCATTTGATAGATCATGAACTGTACATCTGTCATCAACAAATTTCACAACCAAGCCAATCTTGGCTAATGCAAAAACTGATAACAAATTTTTCTTGATCCAAGCCAATCTTACCAACTCCCATAACAGGATAAGAGGAGGTGTTGGCGCATGTAACAGTATTCCCTGTAGGGGCAGGCTCGAGTGAAGAGAAGAAACTATGTTGTGAGGTAATATGTTTGGTCGCCCCACTCTCAAAGTACCAAACATCTGAGTCTACTGCTAACATGCATCGCTCATGAGAAGATGGGTCAAAACTGCAAACAGTAGTAAACACCCATTCTTCTTCCTGCACAAGAATAGCAGACTCTGTTTTTGGTGTAGAGGCCTCTACAACAACCATTCCAGCCTCTTTCTTCTTTGCCTCTTTAGTAGCCAGTTTTGGACAGTTCTTTATGATATGATCATTTTCTTTACAGTACTTAGAAAATAATTTCTGCTTTTCTGATTTCTTTTCATCTTTGTCTTCCCTCTTCGATTTTGCAGAATTAGCAGATTTCTGCTTACTAGTTGAAGAGCTCCATTTTCCTTTGCCCTTCTAACTAGCCAGGAAAGGTTGATCTGCAACATGCATAATGGACATGTTCTATCTGGACTGATCTTCCTGCAACAGAACATAGACTAACTCCTCAAATGACAAGGCATTTGGATTTCCTTTCATCATCAACCGAAGACTAGAAGAAAAACTTTGATATGAATCAGGAAGACCATTCAAAACGGTCTCCACAAGTGAGCTATCTGGTATAACCTCATCAGCAAAAATCAATTGTTCCTTCAAGTCTTTGATCTTAGTTAGAATACTATCCATAGAATCACCTTCATTCATGTGCTCACACTCCAACTGTTTTCGGAGGTAAGCAACACGAGCCTCATTCCTAGCTTGGTACAATTTGGTAAGTGTATCCCAAGCATCCTTAGTTGATCTGCAAGAGTGAATATAAGGAATAATGGCACGTTTGACAGACAAAGCTATCAATGCATGTGCTTGGGAATCTCTGCCATCCCAACGAATTCGCTCTGCAATAGGTGCACTAGAAACCGAAGCACGAACAAGAATATGCAGAATATCATCATCTTCGATACCTTCTGCATCAGCTTCAGTACCTGCAATTATAAGAGTTGCAGGTGTGATAGGACATTTTTCAACACCCCGCATAATGTTCCACAGTCCTTTTGCAACAAATACATGCAAAGGGCAAGATTGGTTACATTCTTAAAGGTTGGCACTTGATCGCCTTGGGTGGCAGGCAAGTAATGGAAGATAATGTTTTCTCTAATCTAATGTTTACCATTGTACCATCAATTGAGAATCTAAATTGTGGTGAAACTTCATCAAGGTACTCTAGACACTCTCTAACATTTTTTAGTTTCCAATTTGCATTGGAAATTATTCTCATAGGTTGAAAATTTAGATGCATCAGTAATTCTAACTCAAATTTTAGATGAATCTCCTTCAAATCCAAGGATATCCAAACTCCAAGCTTTTTTTTCCACCTTCTATAGTCATATCCTAAAATAAGAGATTGTCTAGGTATTTGATATGAAATTAAAAGAGAAGTTGGACTAACTTTACATAAAATGATGTCACCTAGCTTTTGAAATTCTTTGTTATTCCATTCCCTACCCAATAATCATCAATCTCTGAAATTGAAACTCTCTTATTCAACCACATTGTTTTTGTTTTCTGCAACAACATGTTCTTAAAACATGCTACAAAAACATGAAGAGGCAAAAACCATTGAGCCTTTATCCTTTGAGAAATCCCGCTTGTTTACATTGCTCTTTGAATATCATCTTTCATCTTGCACAGAAAACTTGAAACTATTGATTGATCAGGAGACTCGCAATCTAATGAAGAGATTCAAGGAGCATGCAGATGTACAAGATTTCCATATGCATTCCTCCATGATGGTACTTGATAATGTACAAAATAGATAAATAATTGAATGCTATTGAAAAAACAAACAAATTTGTTTACATACATAAATTATGCATAGCCCTTGTGAAGAACTTTGAATGTTCCTATTAAACATTCAGCAGGTTGCCACTCTTGAATATTGGAAGGAAAAATATCTCCAATACAAAATAAGATGTCTTGTAATACAAAAACAACTAAAAATTATTGAAGAGCATTGTTAAACTTCACTTATAGTACAAACGAGAATTGCAGATGATTGTTTACATCAGATCCTTAGCATTTTACACATGTTGAACTACTACAAACCAGCCATGTCTCTTTAATTTGAAACTAAGAATATGACCTTTCCAATGGTTTTTTGTGTCATCTCCTTTAGCTCGCTTCACTTTATGGGCACCTCTACAACTAGGAAGCATAGTCACCTAATCATTTATCTACACAGAAAGAGGTTTCCATAAGGAATCCTCTCTTCTATTGTAAACCTAACATGAGGTTACATGATTAAAAGGACGACGAGAAGTAGAAGCTATTCCAACACTCTGAGAAATAGTAGAGAATGCTCAAAGCGGGAAACCAAGATTCAAAAATTTCATGAGTATTTATAGACAAAAAATTTTGATGTACACATGGAAGAGAGTCGCAAAAGTTTGATTTGATGTATCAACTGTGACTAAGATATCATAGAATTTTGTGAACCCAAAAATATCTCGTATGTTCAAAAATCTTTTCTCTTGGAAATTTAAAGATTTGCATTGTGTTGTGTGCAAAAATATATTCTTTTGTATGAAAACAAAAAGTTTTACACTAAATACAAGAAATTCCATCGGCTTAGTGGCGCATTTAAAGCATATTTACTTTTTTAAAGAAAGCCTTTCTTTGTAGTCAAAAATTCACCAAGATGATTGCGACCCTTCTCGGAAACGCATCGACCCAAATTAACATTAACGGAAAACTTTTGAAGGTGATCAAACTTAGAAGATCTATCAGACAAGGGTGCCCATTGGCTCCCCTTCTCTTTGCCATCGCCACGGAGGGGCTTAGCAGGCTTGTGACACACCAAGTGGAAGCTGGTAATATCAAAGGCCTCTGTTTGCCTCACGACCACAGTCAGATCACCATGAGACTTTTTGCCGATGATATGAACGCGTTTGTTCACAATGATAGTACTAGCCTGGAGACGTTCTGGAGGTGTCTTGCTACTTTTTGTGAAGCCTCTGGATCCATAATCAACCACTCTAAGACCGCCTTTAGAGCTATTGTGGGGTCTCAGCCCGGCCTTCTCATTGATCATGGCTGTCAAATCATTCCGCAAGGCCAAATTTTTCGGCTTCTTGGGATCCCCTTGGGGTTTGGCGTCTCTATGGAACAGCGGTGGAACTGGGTGCTGGCCAAACTCGAAAACAAGCTTAACTATTGGAGAGGTATGCAAATCAATCTTGCTAGTCGGGCTATGGTTATCAACACGTTCCTCCTTTCTTCTACCATTTATTTCATTTCTTGTTGGAGACTGAAAGAGCTAGATCTGTCCAAACTGGATAGTATTTGTAGAAACTTCCTTTGGACGGGCGATCACAATAGAAGGGGGGTGCCTAAAATCAAATGGTCCATCTGCACCAGCCATAGAGATAGTGGGGGACTTGGTATCGTGGACATTGGGTGCATGGCTAACAAATTGGCAGCCAAATGGATGATTAAAGCTTGGTGCAATGGGGAGGCTTCGTGGGCCAAGTTGATCTTCAGAAACAAGAACGAGTTGGCTCTCATGGGTTTCCCAAATTGGAAGAATCTCGACATCTTGACCTTGTTGTTTTCCCCGATCCCCGTCTTCCCGAAAGGATCTAATCTCGTGTGCTCCCTATGGAAGAGTTGGAATAAAGTCAAAAGCTACACAAGAATTAGTGAAGACTGGAAGTGGGATGCCGGTCAGACAAAACGACTCTATCTGGTTTCCGATCCATGGCATCCGGAGTGTGGAATCTTGGAACATTCAAAATGCCAAGAAGTTATGGAACAAAGGCTTCAAAAAATGGAAACATCTTTGGAAACAAGACACCAACCGCTGGATCAACTTTGAGGATATTGACCCTTGCGTCAACATTTCGTACGAAGAATGGAACACTTTGCAAAGCAGATGTCTCGCCTTTGATCGACACAAAACTCGCCTTCTCATGGGACACGACACATCGAGCTCGCTTGGTCTCAAATGGCACAATGGGAATAACCTATCAAAAATCCCGAACATCAAAGAAACGATTGACTATCAGGTTAACCTCAACAAGAAGTGGTGCCTATCATGGACGCAGCTTCGGTGGGACATGAGGTTCATGGCTATCTGGCATCCCCTCATAGAAATCAAAAATTCTGTCCTCTTATGGCAAATTCTTCATCATGGAATCTGGACCAACCTTAAGGCTAGCAAACTTTGTGGGATTCCTCCCTGGTGCAAACGCTGCCACCGGTCTATCGAAGATGTTCCACACATCTTCTTTACCTGCCCCAACTCCAACAGACTCTGGCAGACGGTTGGAAAGAAAATTAGACTTCAAAAACATCTCAGTTGGCAGCAAGCCTTGCTGGGAGAAGCAATCGGTTGCTCCGCGACTCTCTGGAATGCCATCAGAGGGGAGTTCCTATGGAAAATATGGCGAGAAAGATGTGCTCTCAACTTCGGTGACTCCCCCAAGGAGTGGTCAATTGAGAAATCGTTGTTCCTCCTTGGCAAAAGGATTGTTAACTGTAAGAAATCCCCCCCCCCCTTTCAGGCATCATCAAGTTCTCCTTTTGATCAATAACAAGCTTAAACCCAAGTGGGTCCCTCATGAGGGTGATGAGAGGGTGATTAACCTTCTTTGTAATGCCGTCTAAGCTCAGTAAAAGCTTCCCCTGCTTTGTGGGATTTGGGGGGTAATGCCGAACTTCCTTTATATTAAAAAAAAAAGCCTTTCTTTGCAGGATTAAAAGAGACAAAAATGTTATATTTTTGTACACATGAAAAGACTCTATTTGTCGATTTTCTTAATCAGCCATTAGCAAATGGCCCCTTTTTGGATCAAGTGCTCACTATTCGTTATCGTACTATATTATATGGATCAAGTGCTCCCTATTCGGATGATTTTTAGACATGTAATATGCATGTTGTTTACCCTCAATAGTGTTTTACTTATCCAAGCAATGTGACACTTTACCATATGGCTCAAATGTTTGAACACTATTGGGATAATTTCTTCACATGTAGTATGCATGTTATTTTTCTAAGCAATATAACATTGCATGTTGTTTACTCTTACTACATGTATACTTTCTTGATCACATAGTGGTTTGTAAATGTGGATCACAAACTCGAGGGCCTACATTTCGTGAAAAGTACCGATCTTTTATCTGAGGTTTTCGTTACAACCTTGATGGCAGAAAATCTTCCAGTGGGCAGCTGAATCCGTACATAACAGACATCCTCTTAAGAACCACTAAAACCTCGAGGAACCTTTCCTAAATAAGATTTCAAAGAATTTCATTAGTAAAGTTTTGCATTTTAATACATGTACAACCAAAATTATTATTCAAAGCCAATCGGCTAATTTTGGTTACAGTTTTGGAGTGTTCTTCTATACCACGTAATTTCTTTGACTAGTAGGTAGAGCTCTATTAATTTATATGTATTGTCTCAAGAATCCTTTGATAAACAAACAACACCCAGTTGAACTGAATAGATCAAGAGAGAAAATTTCGGTTACAGAAGTGCAAAGAAAGCCAGTACGAGTAAATGTGTATGATGTCAAAAATCTTCCATCCATCAGTCATGCATTATGTGACCTTCGAGAAGGTATCATCAAGTTTAGGTAATGACGATTTTCATAAATTCTAGATTTTGTAGGGTAAATTGTTTAGAAAATATGAATAAATGAATTCGGCTTTAGCATTTTGAAAATACTAATAAGTTATGTGAAGATAATAATATAAAGGGAAGTTTAGCATGTTGAGAATGCTTGGAACTGATGCTTTAATACTACATTGTGAGACATGGGGAAACAACATTAAGCAAAACCTATTTCTGATCTCCGTGATAGTATAAGCATTGCTCATATGAGAATGCCACATTAGATTCACCATCAAAAAATTTTCATAGGCATTTGAACGATAATATTTCTCACTTGCAATCAGAAATAGGCAAGATCTGTGCATCTTCGATGAGGCACTACAGCCTCGTCTGTAGCTCATTCTTTCTCCCTCAGTCATTTCCCTGCAGTCCATCAGCATGTACTAAGTGGTCATCCAAAGCATTCTTCAAACAAGAAACAGAGGATTCTTTCGCTTCATTACACAAAAGAGTTTCAAAAGCGGAACCACTGCACCCGCAGAATAAATAGAAAAATCACATGACACATAAAGAAAAATTCTGTTCGCTGCACCAAATAAGAGGCTAGTATTGGGTACTTTTTTAGAAAACACACAAACTTCCATAATGGATGAACACATATAATTGTGCAAGTTCACACCAGAATTGAGCTCACCAATAGGCAGAAAAGAAAGAATAAAATAGACATTTTGTCTGTGGATTATTTCCTTCCAAACGTTTTAGAAGTTGTATTGTAGTCACAACAGTGAGGAACCTAAGCTCATCATAAGCATTGATGTTTCGGCTGACATAATCAAGTATAATATTTTGAGCGACCAAAGCTCATCATCAGCATTGATGTTTCAGCTGACACAATCGAGTATAATATCTTAGTACCAAAGAAGCTCTGAAGGATTCAGATTTTTCTCATAAATGAATGAAAGACTTCAATGTCTGCCTCTGATAAGTGAACTAGAGCATTATAATGAAACTCATGTGGAAGTATGCACAGTACACGACAGAGATTGGCAGATAAATTATCACAAGGTAGTTTTAAAGGTTGAGAGGGAAATAACTTGGTTTCCTCAAGGAGTGTCTTTAGCCATACACCTTCTTTAAGAGCCATAGTCATGGAAACATACTCCGCTTCAGTAGATGAGAGAAAAACTCGATCTTGTTTCTTGCTTTGCCATGAAACAGCCACGCCTGCAAGCATAAACACAAAACCTGAAGTCGATTGTTGAGTAGTAGGATCTCCCCCCCACTCGGCATCAGAGTAGCCGAGGAGTTGGAGAGAATAGGGAGAGGATCAGTATGGTACATTAATGCAAAGTGCTGAGTGAGTTTGAGGTAACGTACGAGTCGTTTGAGACACAAGATATGTTGGGATGTGGGGCTCTACAGGAACAGGGAGAGATAGTTGGCAGCAAAGCAAATATCCAGGCGAGTACAAGTAACCAGGTAACGGACACCCCCAAGGACATTGGCAAATGGGAGTGCACGATTGGTCTGTGTAACCTTGGAATCAATTTTTGTTCCCTTCAAGGGGAAGGGAAGGGGTGTATCGATGCCCTTACAATCGGTCAAATTATAGCGTTATAGAAGGGTAGAGATATACGAGGATTGCAAAAGGGAAATGACACCGGTAGAGTGGTCTTGTACCACTTGGATGCCGAGACAATATTGCAGGAGACCAAGATCGGTCATAGCAAAAGTAGAACTGAGCTCCTGTTTGGCTGAAGTGAGGGTGGACAGATCATTACAGATTAACAAAATGTCATCGACATAGATGGCCAAGAGAATATATATGGCCAAGAGAATATATATATATATAGACGTTTGGTCATCTTGAAACCGAACATACCCAAGACCTATCATCACATCATGAAAGTGACAGTACCACTGTCGGGGAGATTGCTTGAGGCCATAGATGGCTTTGTTCAATTTGCATGCATAATCTGGGTGTGTGGAGGACACATAATATGATGGCTGAGTCATAAAAATTTCTTCAGTGAGGTGTCCATGGAGATAGGCTGTACGAACATCCATCTGGTGAAGATGGAATCAATAATATGCTGCTAAAGCAATCAGCAAACGAAATGTTGTGATACGTAAGACAGGGGAGAAGGTTTCATCGTAATCGATGCCGGGCATTTGGGAGAATCCGCGAGCCACTAGTCGAGCTTTATAGCGAGTAATGGAGCCATCTGCAACAAGTTTGTGCCGGAGGAGCCATTTGCATGAGACAAGTTTTCCACCGGGTGGAGGAGGAACCAGAGTCCACGTCTGGTTGTCAATCAGAGATTGATACTCCAACTGCATAGCATCACGCCAGTGGTGCGCATCAGGTCCAGCAAGGGCCTCCTCAATGCTAATAGTGTTGACCATATCGAGAGCAAGAGAAAGTGCCTGAGGATCATCATCAGCAGGTCGAGGATGCACAGTAGGAGATCGCAAGGGGTTGCCCGACCGTAGATGTCCTGAAGTGTGCGCCATTTAAAAGTGCTGGAGTCTTCATCAGGTTCAGGTGCAGAGGGTACACCTGGAGAAGTGGAAACTGATGGAGAAGCATCGTCAGCAAGCTCACATGGATCAGGATGCGAAGATGGGGGTAAAGATATGGGCGCATGTGGTAATACTAGCGAGGAGAACCATACGCCCGGAAAGAGGCCGTTAGGAGATTGGGGAAACGGGAAGCGATTAGTATGCTTTCCTAATGTCCAAGGTGCAGCTGCAGTGGGATTTGGAGTCATAACTGTTAAAGGGAGGGGATTGAGGTTGGGTAGGAGTAGGAACAGTGGCTGGCAACTGCTCAGGGATGTCGTCGTGTTCCGGCCAGGTAATCCATGGGGCCTCACTGCAAGGAGAAGGAGTAGTGGCTGGAGTTTCAGAGATGCTTTCTGCAGGAGCGTGTGTAGTAGCATGTGATTGATCACTAATAAGAGGGGATTCATCAAAATAAACAGAACAGGAGAAGGTGAAACGATGAGCAGATAGATCATATAGGTGGTAAGCCTTGATGCCGAAGCGATCGCCATAACCTATAAAGATGCATTTGAGGCCAGAGGGATCGAACTTGGGTCGAAGTTGATGAGGCTGTACAGCATAGGCTGGGCACCCGAATATGCGTAGGTGGCCAAGAGCGGGGCGACGACCATGCCAGTGGTAGTAAGGCGTGTGGGTCGGATCTACTGAATGAGGTGTGTGATTTTGCACGTAGCATGCAGTAGCAACAGCTTCCTCCCAATAAGCTTTAGACAGAGCTGCCATGAGAAGCATGGCATGGGCAGCTTCGATGAGTGCACGATTTTTCCTTTCGGAGACACCGTTTTGCTGTGGGCTGTACGGTACGGTAAACTGTTGAAGGATTCCTTCATTTAGACAAAAGAGTTTGAAGTCCTAAGATGTGAACTCACCACCATTATCAGATCAGAGGATTTGAATGGCAATGTCATGTTGACGGAGAGCCTGAGCATAATACTCTTTAAAGCGCGTTCGAGCATCAGTTCTGTGACGATGAAAATAAACTGTGGTGTACTTGCTAAAGTCATCAATAAATGTAAGGAAATAAGTGGAACCTGTAAGAGAGGAGCCTTTCATCGGACCACAAATGTCAATGTGAACCAATTGGTGAAGCTGAGTAGACCTTGTGGTGGATCGCGGGAAAGGTTTATGGGTGAATTTGCCAAGGAGACAACCTTCACAGAGGTCAATAGTCGTGAGATTTGGTGGTAACCAGTCGCACAGTTTATAATTCAGAATATGTTTGATGGTATTTGCATTGATATGGCCGAGTCAGTAATGCCACAAGAGAGTGGAGGCGGTTCGGGATTGATGTACAGCTATAGTCGATTTAGCATTAAGCATGGTGTGATAAGATGGTTTAGTGAAATGTATAGGGTAAATTCTGTCAACCTGTGGTAAACGAATAAGTTCAAATTTGCCAGAGGGAAGGCAAAAATGGATCACACAGTAACCATTGAAATATTTGGTGTGTGTACCAGACTGCATGGCAATAGAAACTGAAATGAGACTTTTGCTCAAACCAAGAATGTGATAAATATCCGGTATGGTGATGGTGGCCCCGCCAGGAAGTGAAACTTGCATGGTGTCAATGCTTGCGGCTTGCAGAGGACTATCATCTCCCATGTGGAGGCAGACTGGGTTGGTTAGTAGTGAGTAGGTATCTAACCAATGGCGAGAGGAAGTCATATGATGAGTTGCACCAGTCTCTAGGAGCCATTCAGTGTTACAGAATAGTGCTAAGGACTGACGGGTTGTATGTAATAACCGAAAAGTGAAGAGCTGTAGAGAATTTACATGGCCCATCAAGTAATGCGGGTTGAGCAGGGCGGAATCAATGTGGACGATGAGCAGCACGCATCTTTGTCCGACAATCCCGTTCAATGTGCCCACTGCGTCCACAGTAATCGCAGGTAGGTGATGAATTACGGACACTAGCCCATTGAGGTTGCAATTGGAGATAGCACTCTGTAGATCGTGGTGTTTTGTTGAAGGAGCGCGGATGTCTCTGAACAGAACACAGTTGCTCACTGTAGATGTGCGAAGGGTGTCTTCTATAAGTATTCTCGCAATGAGGGCTTCCATTGTGAAACCCACGATGGAGGATTGAGTAGTTATAAAGGGGTGCCAAGAAGAAGGACGCGCTGCGAGAAGAAGCATCACCTGAAGATTTTGATCTATCTCCACGCCAAAGAGTAGTACGTCGTCCAAGAGAGATCGCCATGAGCCCACAAAGGTAGGGATGGCTTGTGATTCTGCAAAACTATAAGAAAGAAGCTTCTTTAAGACTGTGATGCGCGTAATAAGATCCTCGTGATGGTAAGTGTCATGCAAGAACTGCCAAATTTCCGCAGAGGTATTGCAGCGACGGATTAACTGAGTTTGTCTATCACCTAGATCAAGGTGGTACGGAACGTTTGGTACGGCACGTACGGTACGCGTACGGAACGTGGTGCCGTACCAAATACGGGGATATGGAACGTTAAGGAACGTTACCAATATATATATATATATATATATATATATATATATATGTTTAATATGTAAGAAAGAATCAAGATTCAAAGATACATAAATGCATGTGCAATTATCATACATGCATATGCCTTGTGTGTCATACATGCATTTGTGTGTAATGTGTGTCATTAATCATATATACATATTACAATGTGTGCGTTTGTGTCATATAATAACATTGCAATGTAACATATTATATATTGCATATGCAATGTGTGTCATATGTATGTACGTATGTGTGGCATGTAGCATATATGATCGAAATTCAGTATACATGCATGTGTGTCATATTATACATATTTATTATATGTGTGTATTTCATATTATATTTATGTATTATATATATCTATTAAATGTATGTATATATATTATAATATTTGAATTATTAAATAAGAAGCAATTTTAAAAAAAAATAAGACACGCATTCCGAACGCTGATTGGAACGCACGTTCCGTACGGAACGTTTAGAACGTTCCAATCGCGTTTGGAACGCGTTCCAATCCAACTATGACCTAGATGCATGAGTAATTCAGCCTGCCCTTGAACATCGCGTGTGATCCAATCCGCATGGGTGGGGTCTGCCTCAGCTGGCTTTGCCAAGGAGCCTGAGACAATGCCCCACAGCGAGGCATGCTTAAGGAGGAGTTTGACGTGCATCGACCAGGTGAGATAGTTGGTGCCGGTGAGTTTATCCAATTGATAACTCCGAAGGGGAGCAGCAAGTGAGGGTTGGGCCGTTTGCGCCATGTCATATAGGGGAGATGGACGAGTGGGGGCCCCGCTTGCACGTGGAGTCTGTCGCTGTGCGTCTACAGTGATACCATGTGGAAGTATGCACAGTACACGACAGAGAAAGAGTTATGTGCGTAGATCAAGAAGCAATGATTTATTCAGTTGCTGATAACACGTCTATATACACGTAGGTATGATCAGGTAGTTACACCCGAATTCCTAGGATGACTGATGAATGTCGGGTGAATTATTTTCGGGATGGAACTTAAATATTTAGCTATTTACTTATTTCGCGACAACTCAAAGTTCAAAAGTTTACATTTTGTAAGGATGCAACAAACTATTGACTGATGCAAAATAACTATTACACTCCCATTCAAGAGAACTCAGATAACACTCAACTCTATAAGCCTCACTTTTGATGTGCATAGAAAGCACAATCGGTAATAAAAGTGCAGAACATGGACTCAAGTGTGGATGCTTTACCTGAATATTACAAGAAGGCAACATTTCAGTGTACAATAATATGTGATTTTTTTTGTTAATAATAAAAGTACAAGCAGGAGGCCTCCAGAAATCAATAATTTTCTTCACGTTCACATTTTACCGCAGAAGCATTATTTTTTAAATAGGATTAAAACGGAGAATAACTTAGGCAGGCACGTTCCTTTGGCTAATTCAAGAAAATATGCGTGTATTGAATAAAGCACTATATCAAGTACTTGCAACAGAGTTAGTGTATTGAATAAAGTTAATTCACCTTACACAATGCGAAAGATAAGATAGAAATATTTGGTTGCTATGTTCGTAAATTTACTTCTGCATTCAGAGAGAAAAGGGCAAAAAAAGATAAATACAAAAAATGAGAGGTACCTACACAGGCAAACATAGTTTTAAAAAATTCTCATGTCTTTCCACCTTTCCCACTAAAAAGCTTCTACAGAGAAAAAACGTTTCGTATTCACAAGGTTTTACTAATAAAAAACGAGATAGGGTATAACAAACATGTAACCTAACGTAGACTCCACAATGTGGAGTTTCAATTTCAAAATAACTCAAGATAATTAGATTTTATGATGAAAAAACTATTCATATGGTGAATTTGTATTAGGTAGACAAGTTGTATGTACCTGTTTAAAGCATCAACACATTTGATGTGCTGAAATAATGAAAAATGCCAAATGTGCACTGCTTGATGTATAGTTAGAGTCAGTTTTCTCATATATACTAGATCTGCCTTCAACTGAATTTTAAGTGTTAGAATAAGATTAGGGAGCAACTTTATTACCACCCTGTCAATCCCAACACAAGATCCAACTTTTAGCTTTCTGACATGTCCATCATTTTGATGATCTAACAAATCGCCATTATCGTCAAAATAAATATCAAGATGTTGCACCACTCTGATTGTTATCTCTTGGGCATCTCTCTTTATCCATAAAAGAGGAGTTTTTGTGTCAACTTCAGCAGAAACAATCACTGCACAGAGAAGTAGCAGGTCTTTCAAAAGGTCTTCTTGCTTCATTTCAGCAATATGTACACTTAATAACGAATCTAATATTCTCAACAAGAAAAAGGAATCATGAGCAACATTATCAGCTTCACATGCATTTCGAAAATAACATCTGTTGGCACCACAAGTTCAGGAGGAATTTGTAGGAGCTGTGATGTGAAAAAAAGATAGACCTGTAAGAGTCACAATAATGCAAGTCATATGGTTATCCTTGAAAACGCAAAATGTAATCCACAGCTCTATGATTTTTCACACTGCTTCCAGATTCTTGCAATCTATAGGCAACAAACTGTTATGATCCTCTGCGTGCTAATAATGGGATTTGTTCTCGCGATCTATAGGCAACAAACTATTATGATCCTCTGCTTGCTAACAATGGAATTTGTTCTCAGAATCTCTGGGAAGCTGGATAAACGTGAGAAGCAAACCAGAAAATCAAAACAAGTGAAACACCAGGGATACCATTGTTCTGTACATCTATTTCATTCGATATAATGGTCTATACCCACATGCCCAACTTATTGTCACATACAATTCGTGATTTCCATCATTGCATCTAACCAAATTCATTTAGTATACCTTTCAATTTTGACAATTCTCATTCAGAATAATGCCATCAATATTTTTGAAGTACCTAACGCTTTCTAGAAATGTTTAGGAGCACACCATTTTGAAGGGCCCATCTCTTTGTCAATCTTTAGTTCAAAGCTTCACAAAAGTACTGTAATTCAAATTAAAAAGGGGATTTCTAGTAGAAATTTCACAACACCTTTTCCTATCATTTCAAGAATTTATCCTTTCAAGCTAATTTCGAGCAGAAAGGGCTCTCGACATATATTCCCAAGACATGGATGGGTTACGTGAGAATGAATGAATACCCATAGAATAAGACAAATCACATCCATTTTTAATCAGAGTTTTAATTGTCCAAATCTGAATTTGAGTGAAGTGAAGGAACAAGTCAATAGCAAAAGATGAATTACTTAATATTTTAAAGATGATATCTGCGCTAAGCTTTCACATCAAAATTTGTGAGGCAGTAGTAGTCAATACCTTTACTCCATGCATTATCTAGAACTGCAGAAAACCAATAGCACATGCAAAACGTAGAATATATGAACAGATGCATACCGAACATTAGCCATCTATTTGTCCAACATGTCTCCTCTATTTTTGCACAATTTTTCTTCCATTGGCAATCTATGACAACAAATCGTAGCGCATGTTCTTCTTTCTAAAAGTCCATAGAAAGACGGAAACGTTACAAGAGCATCTAGAATCTAACCCAATAATAATAATCATTGCCGTGACAATAAAGGAAACGATAATACGATTAAAGGTTACACAAAATGTTCAAATGGAAGATCAAATATCCAAGAAAACAAAAAAAAAAAAGGCATAAAGACGATAACAAGGATTGCAACCACGGGGGCGTAGTATGTATTAGTATTCGATGTAACTGATGCATGGCGTCAGTCAGTACACAACCTGGACCGAAAACCGAGACCCAAAGCAACATGTATTATACCAATTTACGATTATGATGATGATGATGTATGTAATGGAATACGTATGTATGGAAGCCCTGGAAGCAACCTTTTTCAATTCCTTGCTTGTTTATTCAAAACTCTGATTTGGGTTGTTTCTTTTTTTCAACGAGCCATGGAATGATGACAGATACGATGATGATACAAATAAGTTTTCAAAAGATGGAGGGGGGGAAAGCTCGGGACATACAGTAATTTAGTGAAAGCAAAAGAAATCCTTTAGAGAAGTCTGGATGGGATTCTTTTTCTTTTCTTTTCTCTCTTTAAAATTTGAATCCTCCTCCTTAGAACTTCTTTTTCAGAAGTTGAAAAATTCTTCTATTATTATTATTACTATTATGTTTACAAGTATATAATTAACAACTTCAGCACAGACAACAAAGTCCATCTGCATCATCATCATCATCTCCTCTTTCGATTCCTCCACCATTCTTCCTTCCTTCCTTTTAATTTGTTGGAACTCGGAAACATATATCTTCTCCTCCATCCATCCATCACCACAGACACACACAGACAAATCGATTTCCATCGTTTTTTTTTTTTTTTTTTTTTTTTTTTTTTTTTATAAATAAGAAATAACAGGGCAGATCTTCCTTTCTTCTTCACCTGGACAGAAAACATATCATATGGAATCTGCCACTTGTTTCTGTTGTTGCAGATGCACCATGCCTCCTCCTCCTCCTCCTCCTCTGTTTCCCACCTTGAAAATTGCAACGTGCAACCCTGAGATACAGGCCTAAGCTTCCACAGCAAGCAGCAGGCATCACACAGACAGAATTGACTACATTGATCCAGATTCAAATCATTCACAGCAGATCAATCGAGAACAATATATCATGTCGGACACAGGCACCTCCTCCACTCCTGAGTTCAGCTACTCAGATTATGACCAGGCGTATCATCTCAACAGCAAGATCATGATCATCGCCATATCTGTTCTCTTCCTAATCGTCTTCTTTATCATCTGCCTTCACATCTATGCCAAATGGTTCTGGCGAAGGGCATTCACAGTCACGCATGGGAAGGATTCTGCAGCAGAAGGCAACAATAACAACAACAGAAGGCCAAAGACAAGGATTCTGCAGCAGAAGCCAACAACAACAACAGCAACAGTCACAGTGTACATGTCCAGGAATGCGCTGTCTGCCTTAACAAATTCCAGGAGAATGACCATGGCAGGATCCTTCCTGCTTGCAGCCATTGCTTCCACACAGTGCATCGACATGTGGTTCTTCTCCCACTCCACATGCCCTCTCTGCAAAACGGAGGTTATGCCACGCCATTGCTCAAGTACCCAGGCTTCAGGAACTCCATCAAGTGAATGCGCAGCAGGCAATCAAGCAGAGTATTCGACAGAAGCACAGAGAACCCTCCTCCAAAGGATGCATCTCCTGTCTGCGGAAGAAGATGATGATGATGACACTGGAAAGGAACCTCCTTTCTTTCTGCTGTAATGGCTCTTGTGTATAGATAGTCCTTGACTGGACAAACTACCCCTTTTACCTTGGCTTTCATTCCAAAGCCCCCGATATTAGGCTATCAAATTTTGCCTTGTGGTGTCCCACAATGTCCGCATTTTCTATGTTCAAAAGTTCCAAAAATCATCAAGGAGTTCAATAATTTCTGTTGCATTCAACAGTTCTTTAGAAAGAACATCGGAAATCTTCAACATACTCTATCACATGTTATCAAAGCTTCGGATTCAGAGAGTTATTGCTTCCTAAGCTTCGTTCCCGACACCATTTGCACATTTTCAAAACAATGACTGAAGCATTTGGACTCAAAACAATGAAGAAAGCACCCAGGAATAGTGGCTTTGTTGGACCTAACATAATGATGCTTAGCCTTGTTCATGCACCTTAATTATCCAAGCAATACAAGTAATATTGCCTTGATTAGCCAATGCTAGTGCTGCCTTAACAATCCATAAGCAATCAGACCATTAGAGACTTGTACAAAATTTTGAATACCACCAGTTTTTCATTGATGCTGTTGCAGTCTTAACAATCCATAAGCAATCAAACTATTAGAGACAATTTACTAATGATTGGCACACAGAGACAATGAAAGAGACCAAGTGCATTGAACCTCAAAAACATACAAGCACTATTCCATCAATACATGATGCATTTTGAGAGCTATTACAAAAAAAATGTTTAGTATATTCAAGGAATAAGCTCCTTCTACAATTGAATTTCATGTTAGTTTGGCTGTGATTCTTCATACCTCTGCAAATAAACGGGCACGCAACACACTTCCACCAATGAATGAATGCAAGGTGGGTGAGTTGTTGATTTAGTACAGTAAATGAAAATATTTTGCAGATCGAGGATTGTTTGAACAGTCCTTCCACTACATTGCAGGGCTGCACCTTTCGTTTAAGCTTAAGCTTGTCCAAGGCTGATAAATATAGGATTAGATTTTGGATCAATCCCTTCACTGAGAAGTCATCGATCAATGCAGACCTAGGTCTTCGGATTAATCCTCTCTGCAGGTTTGCTTGTATAGAGAAGGCAAGAGAGCAAAAGCAGGTGAAATCTTCTTCACACCGTTCAGTGCTGTTATCCCAAGAAGAAAGATAGAATAATAGATAACAGTAGATAATAAGAGCATTCAGCACTATTTTAAGCCGGAGGCTTGGAGCTACACTGCCAACTCTCAACGTGGTTAGTAAGATTGTATTAGCTGTCTCCTCCGAATAATGTACCTCCCTTTTGAAACCTCTTAACTTCTGCAGCTTCAGCAGCTTCTCTTAGTTGTTGAGATACCAATGGCCCTGTTCCTGCTACCATACTCGCAAATACATTCTCTTGCATTTTCCAAGGTCCTGAAGACTCCATCTCTGCACATTTACAAACAATTCAGCATCAACATGACTACATTCTCATTTCACTCAAAACAGCTAACAGTGTTTGATGACACACCTGCTCTTCTCAGTAGATTGATAGGGGAATCGAACTCCACAATTCTACCGCCCTCCACCAGAACCAGTACTCGATCACTATCGATGACTGTATTTATCCGATGTGCAATGATGAGGACAGTACAGTCAGTAAAAGCTTCAGAAATCGCCCTCTGTATGAGCTCATCAGTCTTTGTGTCTATGGATGCCGTTGCCTCATCCATAACAATTATCTTTGATCTATACAAGGATATGACACAAACAGCTGTCATGTAAGTAAGCATGTATTCAGAAGACCTGCTAGAAACAAATTCTCTACCATACCTCCTCAATAAGCACCTCGCTAAACACAGCAGCTGCCTTTCTCCAACACTAAGGTTCTCACCGTTCTCAGATATTGAACTATCAAGCCCAGAACCCAGGCTCTTAACTTTGTCCAACATGTTCACTCTGCCAAGAGCTTCGTAGATGGCATTGTCCTCATGTTGTTCAAAAGGATCTAGGTTCAGCCTCAGTGTACCTCGAAACAGGGTAGGATCCTGTAAGCCAAAGACGGATCCACACAATAACTGAGCACTCCAAGAACCCGCCGTAACATACACGTCTGGCTTAAGAAGAGAACGAAGGAGGACTTACTTGAGGAACTATGGAGATCCGTTGACGCAAGTCATCAAGGCCGACGGATCGTATGTTCACTCCATCGATAAGAATCGAGCCATGACAGGCCTGGTTTTCTACCATTCGGAAAAGGGCAGCCACGAGGCTCGATTTCCCCGCTCCAGTACGCCCTAATATGCCGACTTTTTCTCCTGCATTCACCTGCATGTTCCAAAGCATGTTCAAAGCTAATTAGCAAAGAAAAACAGCAAAAGCCTGCATGCCACTGACATTACTATCCATTCCTCACCTTAAAAGACAGGTTATTCAAAGCAGGTGGAAGATCTTCCCTGTAGGCCATCGTGTATGATTCAAACACTATTTCACCATGAGAAGGCCAATCCTCCCCAATGATTCCCTCTTTTGTCTTGGGATCGGCTTCAGTAGGAAGCTCAGTATATGCTTTAATCCGTTCAACGCTGGTAAAATAGTTTTCCGTATCAGCCGCAAGGCGAACACCGTACTGGAAATATCCAGTCAGTTGCAAACTTTGCAATAACACAACTCCTGACACAAGGAAAAGAATTTGTTAACTTCATGATCTAATAATTATGGAATTTTAAGACATGAGATTATCTTCCGGCATACCAGCCAAACCAGAAGCAAGGCTGTGTCTGAGAAAAATAACAAGCGCTGCAGAAACTGTCACACATAAGGCAGCACAGAAATCTAGCCTAATTCCCAACCACCGGGACACGTGAACAAAAAGAATGTATGCTCTATTATTGGTATCAATCAGTGAGGCAAATTGATCGTGCATTCTTGACTGAACTTCAAACGCACGAACAGAAACGATACCCTGAAAAATGCATAACAGAAAGAGATTAGGCTATATAATTGCTGCCAACATCAATTTACACGGAAAATTGATCATGCATTTTCAATTATAGCTCTAAATGCACTCCCAGAACAGTACTCTGAAAAAGACATGCAAGAAAAAGATCAACCAACAGGTAAGCTCCTAAATGCAAAGATCACGCTGTACCTGGAATGTTTGCACGAAATGTGCATAGATTGGGGACCGAGAAATGCCATCAAGCCTTTTGAGCTCCCTTGAAACAACAATGTAGCGTTTCCCAAAGTACAGAAGGGCGAGAACAAAAGGCGGAAT
The DNA here is from genome assembly GCA_020310875.1 of Ceratopteris richardii. Lineage (NCBI taxonomy): Eukaryota > Viridiplantae > Streptophyta > Polypodiopsida > Polypodiales > Pteridaceae > Ceratopteris > Ceratopteris richardii. The sequence goes on along the minus strand of CM035415.1, from coordinate 51,159,397 downwards.
GCACAACAGAAACCAGGGGATGAAGATAGCTATGATCACCATAGAGCCTATACAGCCGACCATATTCTCTAACATTTGCTGTACAAACGAACATCGGAAAGCATCATCATTACTGTACAACTTCAGATTTTGAAAACGAATGACTAACATTTAAGCAAGGTGAATACAATCTAATCATCGTAACTCAAGTTCAGACTGTTTCAATCCCTTTCTGTGAATGAAAATTCATGGACATGGAATCACAGTTATCGGCCTCCAAGATACCAAGCAATCGAACCAAAATTTGGATCGAGTAAAGTTGCCTTACCTGTGCTGTTATTGGCATGATTTCATCCGTTATTTCTTGGTCTTTGCTGAAACGGTTTAAGATTCTCCCACTTGAATTCTGTCAACATTTGTGTCATTCTATGAATGATAGTATTTTTTTCAAATAACCACTCATCACATTCTAACATTTCAGTTCTTTTTTGTAGGTTGTAGGTTTATCATGCATACCTGATCAAAAAATACTTGAGGTGAGCGAAGAACTGAATTAGCCATTTGGCCATGCAGTTTTATGGCTGCAGAAATGGCTCCAGAAGTAAACAAGATAGCTCGGAAGAGAGACATGAAGGCAGCAATCAACGAAAATCCAGCATACACTACAATATATATCCAGGATTTCAAATTGTATGTTTGATCAGACCAGACGCTCAACCAGTAGTCAACCATTACACGAAAAGCTTGGCCCATGAGAAATACTACTGCAACCACCACGAAATAGGAGTACCTGCATTTCAAACACTTATATCTAAGCAAGATTGTGAGACCCAAATGGCTTCAAACAGAACATGAATATCGTTGTACATTGTAATTAAGCTCAACATTTATGCAGAGGAGCATTTCTGGAAAAAAAAACCATGTCTATGACATCAAACATGACATTTCATATAGAACAACAATGCTTACCCGCCTCCTGCCTTCGCATAAGCTTTATAAGTAGACATTGTTACTTCACCTACTGTGTGATCTTCAACCACAGTAATCTTTCCATTCTTGGTATTTCCTTTTGATGTGATCTTTGTTTCATGAATATTCGTCGTGTTTCCCGGTTCTGGTGTCGGTTTATCGTCTTCATGATTTTGATCAAATAATTTGGAGTCCGTAGTGTCATGAATACCCTCTTTAGGTACAAGCTTCAACCTTCCGTTGTCAATAGAGTAGACACAATCACAAAGGTCAATTGCCATTTTATTGTGAGTCACCATGATTACTGTCCGATTCTTCAGAAGTCCATGCAATACATGCTCTATGAGATGCTTTGCTGTTCGAGAATCAACTGCAGCCAATGGATCATCTAAGAGAACAATTGGAGCTAGGCTATAGCAGGCTCTAGCAAGGCTGATGCGTGCTTTCTGACCTCCACTTAAATTCACACCTCTCTCCCCCTGAACAGATTCATATCGTCCATTAATCTATCTGAGAAAAAATATTCCGAATCATAACATTCCACAAGTAAACCTTACAATCTCAGAGTCATCACAAGCCGGCAGCTGCAAAATATCAACTTCCAAAGCACAGGAAGACACTACATTCTTATATAGCTCAGCATCATACTTGTTCGAAAAGACAATATTTTCACGGACAGTGCCATTAAGTATCCAAGGTTGCTGTGAGACATACACAATGTTTTGTTGAGCATAGTTAACACCCTTTACACGCTGCAAACACAGGAGACCAATCAAAAGCTGTTGCAATATTTATGATGAAAGAAAATCACATTCATAAGGACTTACCATTATTTCCCCAAGAATGCCATAAAGGAGGGAGCTCTTGCCACTGCCCACTGAACCAATAATTGCAATCTTCTCTGCTTCTTTAATAGTTAAATTTACATCTTGCAGGATTATAGGTGTTGAATCTCTAGGCCCCACAGATTCCCATGTAAATGAACAATCTGACAAGCAGACTACATTTCCAGCCTTCTCATTATGGATCTGCAACAACATTGATAAGGGACAGCTAGCTTGTCATCACCACGCTATGTACGACATTCTTTTGCATGCTTAATTTTACCCTTAGCAAACAAGTACATAGGAGACTTGAGTACACACCTCAGTTGCATCCAATCTTTTCTGACCATGTCCAGACGGGATTTCCATAAATGCCTTCAGACGTTTAATGGCAACGATGGCTTCTCCAACTGATTGAACCCCTAGATGCATCAAAATGCAACAAAGGTCAGAAGATCATTTTGAAAGAAGTAAAATCCATTACACTACAGATCTCATGGAAATGATTGACTACCTAGTAAGGCTATTGAAAATACTCGTACAAGGATCCCAAACAAAGCCAAAAGCGTGAAAGCTTTACTAGCAAGCATGAACTTTCCTTGATGTATAGCTATGTAGGTCGCAAAAGTTACCAATGATGCCAATGGAGTAACTGTATCCTAAACAAAATGAAACAACAAAACAGCTTTAGCAAATGCATAATATTAGCCAACAACATTATCCAGAATATTTAAATTAAACCTTAATGCTCGATGTGGAAGCTCTTAGGTATGATGATAACCGTATCTTCTGCATTTCCTTTTTTCTTATGGCAGATATTCTTCTTAGGAAAGCATCAACCCAGCCATTATATTTTACCAGTCGGATACCAGCTAGGGTTTCTCCCAATAATTGCACTCGAGTATCAGTGTATTTAACAGCTGCTCTTCGAAGCCACACAACAGCTCGGGCCATGGATGCCTTCATGCAACCACAGGCAGACAATCGTTAACAAAAGAATGGGAGAATTATATTAAAAACGTACATTGCAAAGTATGATTATTGCATGCCTAAACTTGTCTCTTCTTTGGTCTAGAAAATAAAACAGGGACAAGGAAAACAATTTGCAATGACTAACAGCTCTGAGACTTCAAAGGATACAAAATCCATCCGCCAACAAAGCATATACAGAAAAGGTTCTCGCATATCTATGTCCGAAATCTTATATTATAATGACTGCATTATAACTATATAGTCATGAATTGATTTTAATAAGCAGAAAACAAGAAGTTCTCATGGAAACATATGCTTACCTGCAATGGTTGGAGAAGAAACACAATCACGACTCCAGGAACAGCAGAAACTCCGACCTCCAATATGGCCAATATTGAGACAGTAAAAATCTCCACTACAGCAAACCATACTGCACAAGAATTCAGGTATTAGTTAACATAAAAAATCCATATTAGCTTGCCAATATACTCAAAATATAAAGAACACTTTCTGCATCATTCCATGGAGTAGCCATTGAAAAGCTGATAAACCATGAAAACCATGACACAGTGGACAATATCTCAGACCGAGTTTATTGTTTTTCTCACCTATAAGAAACAACTGTTGACATAAATCCTAGGTTAAGAAAATAATAGCTAAAGAAAAATGTGAGTCGTGTAAAATGAACCACCTAAGGAAAAAAGAAAGCTTGGCAACAATGACCTAATTTATGCTTGAGCAAAAGAATATATTTCCTGTTACTTCATTGGCTTTGTCTTTTCTCTTAAAAAAGAATCCTTGGTTAATTTATATCCTATTTAACTTTCTTAGCAGAAGTTGGGTGTACATTTGCAAATAGAACGCATGCTTTCCTAAATGGTTATGATACATTCGGTAAATAAACAAGGTGTGATGTTTAATTCTCTTATTACCAAAGTGAAAATTCATAACAGCATCAAGGAGCTTTTGACTATCATTTGTGATTAGATTCAGCATATGCCCCGCACTTGTTTTTCTTAGCACTGCTAACCTCGTTTCCATAAGCTGCATGCAGAAAAAGGATGAAGGAAGGAAATTAGTATCATTATAAAAATAAAAATAAAAAAACTACCCATACAGAAAATGTCTTCTATGAAACCTCACGTAAAGGAATCCAAAATGCGAAATATGCCTTCTAGATTATGTGATCCTTGCTGCCACATGTTCCAAGGCCAACTCAAGGATGTTATAATGATCATAACAATAGTGCAAACAAGTCCTTATTCTCTTTTAGAGGACCTGCTGCCCACTTGAATGTTTACTTATGGCCCAATTAGGCTTAAGCGAGCGTTTATTGCTTCACCCCAAAGAAAATAATCAGTTCACAGACATGAATATTGAACATTTTCATTTGAATCAGACCATACATACTACGTCAAGTTTTCTAGAAAAAGTTAACCGCTCTTGTAAGAAGTCCTTCCTTCTTCATTGAATCATGTCTACCATGATCTTTGGCATGAGCCACATTCGACCCAATTAATCAGAGAATGTGAGAAAAAGAAGCAAGCATGGCTAACATTTAGAAGACATTTTTTAACTCTTCCAGGAGTCCTACCAAGACCGCTTAATTTTTCAACTATCAGTCCTTAGTGGTGGGTAGTGGCTATTATACGTTACCAAAAACATGGACATATGATTATATGATTATACAATAATGGCATACAAGAATGGTCAAAGTAACTAACCTTGTTAAACACAGCCATGGCTACAATAGATCGGACCTTCATGGCTACCTTTTGGCTCATCGTGAAGCACATATGTTGAGAGACACTCTGAATCACTGATGTAATCATCATTCCTAGCACAAGAAAGACACCTAGCCATGCATTCAAGGCTCTATCTTTGTGCTGGACTACTTGCACCAGAGCTTTCAATAGATAAACCTATGGTTGGGCACCCACATACAAATTAGAAAACCTAAACAATCGTTCATACCAAAAGCATATGGCTCATACCTGTGCTACAACTGCACCTAACCATATAGGCTTGAAACAAGCAGCCTTCATGTAGGAAACTCCAAAGGAGTGCCAAAGTAGCTTCCAGATGTTAGGCATTTTCTCATCTTCACCTTTCTTAAGCTTCTGAATAGACTGGCTCCACTTCTGCTCACAATGTAATGTGCTTTCTTCCGGGTTGATATCATACAAGTCTTCAATCTGAAAGACAGGAAGCAGGAGAGTTAGTTTCTTGAGTGTGCATATTGAAAACATGTTATTGCATAAAATTTCCATAAGTTATGTTTATTATGCAATTTTAGGTCAATCGACGTATAACTAGCTTCAAAGAATTGGTCACAGTTGAAGGAAGTAAGAGCCAATTAGTATAAAGACCAGTTAAACGATTGCAGTAAATAGCAGTAGATTAAATTTAGCATTACTTTTTGCACAGAACTCCATTCACTGCGTGCTATGAGAGGTTGGAAAGCTCATTCGACATCTACAATTTTGTGAAGACACAAATAGCTAACTCGAGAGTTAAGTATCCTCAATTTCTGTTCGTGTCATGTGACTGCAGTTGATAGCAGTAGATTAAATTTAGCATTACTTTTTGCACAGAGCTCCATTCACTACATGCCAGGAGTCGTTGGAAAGCTCATTTGACGCTCTACAACTTTTGAGAAGACACAAAAAGCTAATTCGAGATTTAACTATCCTGAATTTCTGTTCGAATTCTTCTGCCGGATGTGGACCTGCATTTTCCTAAACTAAAGCTTTCTTTGGCAAAGATGTAGTATTATTTCAATTACATCATCATGTAAATTGGGGATCCTTCTATCTTCTGCATGCATAACTATTATGCATGCATGCAACCGTTGGTAGCTCAATTGTACCCTTATGCTCACTTAGGCCGGCTTCAGACTGTGCTCCGGCATCTTTCCGCTGTGCGTGTAGGCAAATCATTGAATGCCATGTGGAGGTTGCTACTTGCTTAGTATTCACACTGCACGGAGGCACATTAATTCTGACTGCTGACTAAGCGATGCCTTTGGAGATATAGAGTTTCGGCCCTTCCCCTCCACCCAAGCTGTGTTCCATGCTTGTGTGGCATTTTCAGGAATAAAAAATTGAAGAATGCAGTTATGTTTCTCTCTGCCACAAAGAAGTTTTATGGTGCTAGTTCAGATTTCCGTTTCAACTGCACTGGTCTGTTCCACCGGCTTGTGTGAATAGTCGAGTGGAGGACACACATTCATGGTTCCGGGTGGAAATCTCCGTTTTTCTTTGCTTGTTCCGGAGCCTCAGTCTGAAGCCACCCTTATAGACAAAAGGAAAAGTGGAATGCTTGCATCCACAGAGAGCGGAATTCTGCATCCGGATTCAATATATGACATGCTCATGACGGCTAAGATGAGGAAAAAGCTAGGAGGAATACATAAATTACGAACCTCGAGGAAACCCTTGCGATTTCCGCCAGATATGAAGGGATGGATCCATTGCCAAGACAATAGGCTAAGGCAAGATGCCTTGAGCTCTGGGCTATGTCCTGCTGGAGGAACAGCAGCAGGAGGGTCAGTTGTCGATGGAGGCATGGCGCCACAACACAAGGTAAAGAAGTGTCAAGGTGACACAAACACGAGGCACGCTTTTATGTACTCTATTTTCGCCACAAAAGATATTTGGACACTTGGCAGTCGGAGACTCGGAGTCCTCCCATCGTCATCGCTGACTACTTCGAAGCTCTGTTTCTTTTGGACATCTCAATTTTCAAAGTTGCTTATGCATCGACGGCTTCCATCTAGTAAACGTGCTTCAAAGCAGTGCGCTGAATTTCAAAAGCGAAATCAACACATGCGGAAATGTTGGCACCGCGGAAAGGAGGTAACAATCGGCAATGAGAAGGATACTTGAGGAAGAAGGGCACATGAGCGATCGGCCACCCAAGTTCGACCATTAACGTGCTTTTCTGTCAGCATGAAATTTGCTTTTGCTGAGCTGTACGGTGAAACAAAGGTGACTTGAACGAACTATCACCCCTTGGTTTTTTTAGTTCGGTCATCCAATGACTTAGAAAAAAAAGGAATTGCTCATCATTGTATAGAAAACTTTTTTTTAGAGTTTAAGCAGGCTTTTTTTTTTTAATCGATCCATGCATGTGCCCTTAGTTCTGGTCATCAAAGTTTGCCATATGTATGGCATGCATGTGCTGTCAATTTCTGTTCGATGAGCCCAAAAATGTAATGATATTTTCGTTCAGTGTCGCCGCCTAGTGTGAATACAAAGGGGCAACTGTCGCCGCCTAGTGTGAATACAAAGGGGCAACAGAATTAACAAAAGAAAAAACTGTTTTTTAAATATTTTGATGAAAACATATTAATTCTTCTTCACAACTACTCAATGTAGTCACTCACTCACTCACATGCAACACAAAATCAATCACTTCAAAAAGCGTGAGCTTTGACTCACATGCAACACAAAACCAATCACCTTAAAAGTGTGTTCACCATAAGCTTTGGTTTTGTTACATACACACACTTGTTGAAGGCATACTGAAAAGCAAATACTTATCAGTACAACCTATATTTCATTATTGACTTATGGGTTGCATTAATAAGCAATCAATCTAAAGAATTGTTGAACACTAGCATATCATAACATGTCTTCTCATAATGGACACGGCCTCTAGGAGAAAAACCACATTGATTGCATTTACATAGGAATAGTAACATGGATTCTACTATGATGGAACTTCTCTTAATAAAGTTGCATTCTATGATGTAACTTCTCTTAATAAAGTTAAGAGTAGTTTTCCATGATGGAAATAGCCATGTAGGACAGCCTACCACTCTACAATCAAAACCACACTATAGAGTGGTTTTCACAGGCCTATCATAGATAAGTTTGATCCGTTTGATCGAACAGCTCTCAATCGTTCGATTGAGGGATTTGAAGTTCAAAATGTAAAAAAACAAAGGGGGAGAAAAGAATTGGGACAATTTTGAAACCTCATTTCACCTCTGCATAGATCGAATGCAGGTTGCTCTCCCCTACGCCACAACAATGTGCCCTCCTCTGCACCGATCAAATGTAGCCCCATCCATCAGGCTCCTCTCCCCTACTCCACAACAACGCACCCTTCCTCTACACCTATCAAACGCAATCCCATCCATCAGGCTGCTCTCCCTTGCACCATAACAATGCCCCCTCCTCTACAACAATCAAATGCAGCCCCATCCATTGGGCTACTCTCTTATGGATGGGGTTGCGTTCGATCCGTGTAGAGGAGGGGGCATTGTTGTGCTGCAAGGGAGAGAAGCCCGATCAATGGGATTGTGTTCGATTGGTGTAGAGGAGGGTGTGTTGTTGTGGTGCAAGGGAGGTTAGCCCGCACAACGAGGTTTCACAATTGCCCCAATTCTTTTTCTCCCCCTTTTTCTTTTTCAATTTTGAACGTCAAATCTCTTGATCAAACGGGTGAGAGCCGTTCAATCAAACGAATTAAATTTGTATGTGACATGCCTGCAAAAACCACTCTAGATCAAAGTGGTAAGCCATGGCTATTTCAAGGCTGGCAAGGATGCCAAGTAGCCAGAGCCTCCTCGGATCACATATATGCTTCCAAGTTCCGTATTGTGCCGAGCAGCCAAAGAGTGTCTCTTATTCAATGGGCGTGATTTAGTGGATGTGCCTTGTTCTCCTAGGCAGATGGCCGGGTTCAAGTCCCACCCACGGATGGATGCCTCAAAGTTCCTCAAGATGGGTGCATCTATCTTACGAGGTTGAGTGTGTGCATCTTTCCAACTCATTGTACTCTCAAAAGAAAAAAAAAAAAGAGCTTCTCTTCTTTCCTTTTCTTTCCGTTTTTTTTTTTAAGTATCATTTTGAGTATCAAAAACGACTGAAAGTCTTTGTGTGACAAACTAAGTCATGGAAATTGATATTTCGTTCAATGAGCCGTGCAGATGTGGATAACTACTCTAATGACACCAACAGATTCCAGGCTGGCAGGAAATGATATTTCGTTCACGGTAAATGAATGGCTTTTGGAAAGTATTCTTGTCGATCTTAAAAAAGGAATTTCGGCGTCATGTGTGTTTTTTTTTACATTTGAAATAACAATGTTTGGCAAGGAAAAACAGCATGCACAAACACCTGCACACACATGTACATACACATTTCTTGAGCACTCATATACACCAGCATACATATACATCTACATCATTCATACCAGCACACATACATATTTTACACAGACGTAGTTGTTATCATTGAGAAATCTCTCTTGTCACTCAATCCGGTGAGCGCAAATTAAATGGAAGATCCAAAGCAATGCTTTTGATCGATGAATGAAAGACACACACCCAACCTCGTAAAAGTAAAAGCACTCGTACTTTTGGTTACGTCCAAAGGTTGAACATGTCTATTGAGTGGAACTTACCGCGTCATGAAATACGCTTACCATGCCATTCAAAGCTTACCGCGTCATGAAATACGCTTGTATATGAAACATTAAAACATGGTTATTCTTGAAAATTCTTTCTTGTCGTGAGCAGGCGTTGTACATTAAATTGGATTACATACCTATGCGAAGCAAGATATTGATGAAATTCAAAGCATTTCCTTGTTTGAACTAGCTTAAAGAATCAATCCTCATTTTCACTACCTAGTCACTTGAGTTCATGCCATGAAATAAGCCTGTGGAAGTTGGAACGGACTGAGAGTATTCCCATCCTTTCGTAAAGTAAGAGGGATAATTAATCATTGTTCAAAGGCATTGCAAAATCATAATTTAATAGATTCTTGCTCCTTCAAGATAAATGAATGGCGGTCATGAGTATTCTAGTCAATGTGTGAAGGTATTTCCCTCATGTTCTCTTGATCTATTCTTTGCATATATTTGCGTGCACAAAGCCTAAATCTTACGAAAAATACAATTTTGCATATGAGAGGCAAAAAAAAATTATACTTATCATGTGACAATTTTTTGATGAAAATCCTTTGTCAAATGACAAAAATCATAGAGGAAAGACAAGTTTAAATGGTCTTTGTCAAATTGCATTCTTCTCTTGATAACATGTCAAGAGTCGATACATACATGATGCATATACTAGCATGCAAATATATGCACATTCACATTTCTAGCATGCGAATATATAATAGAAAGATATAAACTAGCACACATATACAAACACTTATTGCATTCATATTATCATATACGTACATATTGCATTCTTCTCTTGATAACATGTCGAGAGTCGATACATACATGATGCATATATTAGCATGCAAATATATGCACATTCACATTTCAAGCATGCGAATATATAGTAGAAAGATATAAACTAGCACACATATACAAACACTTATTGCATTCATATTATCATATACGTACATATGCACAAAAACATGTCTACAAATACCACATACACATGTCCACACACACACGTATATGTATATGTATATATATATATATATATATATATATATATATATATATATATATATATATATATATATATATATATATATATATATATATATAATATATATATATATATAGCAACACATAAACACCTATACATATACATGTTTTACACATGTACACGTACAAATGCACAAACACTTACATACACATGTACATACATGTTTTTTTAACACTCATATACACTAGTATACATATGTTGATGACATGATTGCTCCTACTTCATCTACATTTGTATGTGCATGAGTGCATCTTCATTTTGTATCTAGGAGGCCTTCATTTCTCTTTTCAAGAGAATTATCCCATATGAGATGTACTTTGGAGAGCCTCTCCCAAATCTATATAAGAAGGGCCTCTTCCCTCATTTGTACTTGGTTAGAAGCTTGAGGAGTCTACTCCATGCTCTTGGCAAGCTCATTTCTAATCCACACGAGTTTACCCATTTCATGGTCTACTCATTCTGTGTCACATACACTCGTTGTTTTGTGAGTACACTCTTCTTTTCATTTTTATTCCATGTGTGTACTCTCTACATGGTATCAGAGCACTAGCTGGAGGTCTTGGTGGTGCATTTGGTGGTGATTTTGGTGGTGGTGGTGGTGGTGCTTTACTTCGGTGGTGTGCTTTTTCCTCATTGCGAGAAGCCTTTTGCCATCAACTTTTGGGACGTAATTTGCCCATTTGCCCACCCTCCCACCCATTTTCTTCATTTGTTTGTCCACCATTTACCCTCATTTTCCCCTCCCATCCACCCTCTTTTGTGACAAGCTTTGTTGGTTTGCTTCATTTTTTTGATTGGTGTCATGAAGTTGATGTAAAACCTCTACCTTTGGAGTGTTTATAAACAATTATTGTTTTCTTAACCCATTTTCCCACCCTCTTTGTGGAGATAGTTACAGTTTTCTTCATCCTGGAGGTCTACGCAGAGTTAATTGTCTCTCATCATTTATAGTGTTTATAAACACTATTGTGTAGTTTTTTTTTAAGATGCTCTTTATCTCTGCCCTAGATATTTTTTTGCTCATCATTCTATAGTTGTGGCTGCTCAGTTGTTGCACATATATATAACTGTACGGATTTCAATCTGTAGCAGACAGGAGACGTTGGTGGTGACTCCGATCAATGCTATTGAATCCTCACCTTACAAACTCGACACGAAGATGATAGGAGACGTACACTGTCTTTGATGCGGAGGAGCTCAAAACTTGAACGGAGAGGTTCACAAGGCGATGATGAAAATCGAAATGCCTGCTTGAAAATGGACAGATCTTGCTTCAGACTCTTAATGCGCACACAGTCACCATCTTCCCTTCCTCAACATCCAAGATATCTATGTGCAACTCGACACGAGACATTGCAGGTACGTGCAGGGACTTGGACTGCAATACTCCCCTCTGCATCCTCAGCTTCAGACCGTGGCTTCTGAACCTCTCTGGGACAAAACACGCCGTACCGATTCATTGAAGCAGACCATACCTTCTTTGCCTATAAGAGTGACAGAGCGAGAAAGCCAACATTGTGCCTTCTATTGTGCACCAAAGAATACAAGCAACTCTTTGCATACCTGCGGCAATCTCTGAGAGAGAGAGAGAGAAAAAGAGAAAGAGAGAGAGAGAGATTTCTCTTCGACCTTGTGTCCTGTTGCAATTGTGTCTGCCTGTATAACAAAGAGAGAGAGAGAGAGATTCACTACTGTGTGCATTAAGTCTTCACATTTGTGTTCTTCTATGTTGCTACGTGAATCAACCACCAAGAGAAGAGGTCATCCCCGTGTCCTTCTCGAAGCAGTCCCTGCCACTCTCCAGAGGCAAATAGACGAAGTGAGAAAAGTAGCACCCCACTGTAATTAGCATTCCTCACTTGATACTTTGACAAGCTGGTGACACATTGGCACATTGCATTTCCGTCTTCATGTGATAGCTCTATGCGCTGATTTGGAGTGTTCTGGCTCGTCTTCTTGATAAGCATACGTGGCAATAGTAACATTGTACCGATTGCATCGTTTGATCCACGATTCATTCAGGATGATGCTACGTGTCCAGATCAAAGACTACGTTTTTTGATTTGTTGACGATATTATTTGTCTCTTAGTTGCAGTTGGCAGTCGATTGTGATTCCATGTTGCTTGTCCAATTGGGGCCTGACAACATTGAAGGAAATTGCTAATTGTAGTTTTCGAGAAGATGGGGGGCATCAGGACCTTGAATCAATTAACTACTGGCCACAAACAGAATTAATTCAATGTGTTTGCATAACGTGGCATTATCATAAGTCTGATTTACAAGGAGCATATCACTACAAGGAGCATACCTCATCACTGTTGAAGGATATATGTACGTTTAAGCAATACGATAAGTTGCAAGGCTTCATTTTACTTCTCTTACTATAGACTTGGCATTCATTGTTATACTCGAGCAATCTTGAAATCCATATTTTTTGGCTTTCTTTGCCTTAACGGTGTAACAATCAAATGCTCAAAGGTTTTTGAGACGACATTTATTTAGTTCACTTTGGCACTCAGGGCACACCCTTTGGCACTAAGTGCCCATCTTGTAACAACAAGAATATAAGAAGAAGAATCTTTTGTGTGTGCATGTGTGGGTTGGAGGCTAGTCTAAGCCCACCCACCAAAGTTTCTCCAAGTGTCTCAACCTACTCTAAGGCTCCATTGGCGTACAACGGGTTAATCTAAGCCCTCTACTCTCGCGTCGACTCATCTTGGTGTTTTGCAAGAGTAGGGCTAATCTAAGCCCCCACCCCTCCCCAAGAATTTCTAGTGTGGTGCCAAGCTTTTCAATATCTTTTGCCATTATTATCAAGTACTTTCTTCGCACACAAGGATCCTTGAAAGTGTTTCTCAACACTTGACACTTACTCTTGCCAAGCACATACTCACAATTTCAAGTTCGCTCAAATATTGTAATGTCAAAGAGTGAAGCTAGCACCTCATCTATGGCTAATTGTTTACCCGCCACACCCATCTTCATGCCCAAGGATGAACGATTAAATGGGCAAAACTACAATCTTTGGAAAGATGTAATGCGAGCATATCTATACACCAATCTCCTTCACGATGTAGTAGATGGGTCTGAACCTGATCCCAATAAAGTTAGCAATCTAGAATCATGGCATATCTGGAATGTTAAGGATAAAAGGGCATTAGGCCAACTTTTACTTGCCTGCGATGAACTGACCAAAGGGCACATCATGGCATGTAAAACATCCAAGGAAGCCTGGGATACTTTAGCAGTCTTATACGAAGATAAAACACCATCGAAGATCTATTCTTTAGAAGCAGAATTTCATAGTCTCACTATTAGGCCACAAGATACAATCACCAAAGTCATAGTTCAGTTTGAAGACTACCAACAAAAGTTACCCCTTTGCGGCCGGCAGATTTCCAGTGAAGATATGGCGATAAGGTTACTTAACAAACTAGCTAGGCAGTATGAGACCTTTGTCACAACCTTGTACAATCGAGGGCAAGTCCTTACTTGGGAAGAAGTCCGTCATCTTCTACTCCTTCACGACTCGCGAGCCAAGTTGACCTCCTCCCAAGAGACTGCAATGAAAGCCAAAGGGCCCTTTAACAAAGGCAAAGATTCTAGTCATCATATGAGCAATGGACCCAAGCCAGGATCAAATACTTCCTCCAAGAAGTATACTTGCAACTTCTGTGGAAAAGCAGGTCATTTAGAGAAATTCTGCTATAAGAAGAAACAGACTTCAAAGGCTTCTAGTTCCAGGAACCCATCCAAATCTTCGCAACACAGGTCACACTGCTCTAGCGAAGAACTCTTTATCTCTATCAAAGCAAATGCCCTAGTTACATCTAGCTCCCCTCACAAATGGATCTTTGATAGCGGAGCGACCTTGCATATGTGTAAAGATAAAGATTCTTTTCAAGAACCCGAAGAGCACACAGGTGAAGTGTACCTTGGCAATAACAAAAGTCTACCAATAGAAGGGAAGGGTAAAGTCCAGATCACCAATGCTCAAGGGGAATGCAAATCACTTTCAAATGTGCTATTTGTTCCCAATTTATGCATGAACTTGTTGGCCATCAAATCAATTACAGATCATAACAAACACGTGTTGTTTGATAATACCTCTGTCAAGGTCATTGATCCTCATACGTACGACATAATTGCCCAAGGTGTTGAAGAGAAAGGTTTGTATAAATTATCTTGCTTTTTATCAAAAGAATCACTATCAAGTTTGTGGCACCAAAGATATGGTCACACCTCCTACTTACCAAGAATTGCTTTATCACAAATAGTGAAAGGATTGCCCAAACTTGGGAAGCTCAATGACGTCTACCAGGCTTGCACTCAAGGCAAGCAACATAGGGCCCGAGTTCCAAAAGAAGCATCGAAAAGAGCTAGGAACCCTTTAGCCCTTATCCACATGGATCTTTGTGGACCAATGAACACCCTATCTCTCAGTGGATCACCCTACTTCTTTCTTTTAGTAGATGATCACTCCCGTTACATTTGGGTGTATTTCTTGAAATCCAAGGCAGACACCTTTACTAAGTTTCGTGAATGGATCACCCAACTGGAGAATGAATCTTCCAAATCCGTTAAGACCATTCGATCAGATGGAGGAGCTGAATTCATAAATCATGACTTTGACAACTTCCTCAAACAAAAAGGGATCAAACAACAAGTTGCTCAACCACACACTCCATCTCAAAATGGAGTAACTGAGAGGAAGATCCGTAGTGTGATGGAAATGGCAAGAACTATGCTTCATAACAAAGACTTATCCTACAAGTTTTGGACAGAAGCAATGCATATTGCTGCTCACATACTTAATTGAGGCTTCACCAGTGCATTGCATAACAAGACACCATTTGAAGCATACTATGGAAGAAATCCTAACGTGCATTACTTTCGAGTATTTGGTAGTGATGCATTTGTCCATGTGCCCAAAGAAGATCGCAACAAGTTGCAATCCAAGTCTAAGAAGCACATCTTCATAGGGTATAGTGAACAATCAAAAGCCTATAGACTATACGATCTCAACAATCATTCCATCACAATTTCAAAAGATGTTATCTTTGATGAAGCTTCAAGATATTCCACAAAAGATCCAAACACAAGTCTCAATCCACCCATCTCCATACAATTTTTTCAAATCAAACATTAGAAGCAAGTACTTCAAGTCATCCTAGAAGATCTCAAAAACTTATCGACAAGAGACAGCGAGAACAAAGTCATTATGTCAATTATGCCTTGATGCATCAAATTCAACAAATCCCAGAACCTTCAAACTACAAAGAAGCTCAAGGACAACCTAAGTGGGAAGAAGTTATGCAAGTAGAAATGGATGCAATAGAGAAAAACAAGACTTGGACTCTTGTACCTAAGCCCATAAAGCATCAAGTCGTAGGAGTTAAGTGGCTTTATAAAGTTAAGTACAAGTCAGATGGCACATTAGACAAATACAAAGCAAGGTTGGTAGCTAAGGGATACAAGCAACAACATGGCATTGACTATGAAGAAACCTTTGCTCCTACTGCAAGATTCACAACCATAAGGATCATCTTAGCACTAAGTGCTCACTATATGTTGTATATTATGGAATCATGGAAGGTTAAATGGATGTTTAATGTTTTAAATGTCCATAAGGTTTTAATGTGGTTGTGTTTGATCTAGCAGGAGAAGAAGCATGAGGGCATGGATACAAGTGGATGCGTATTAATAAATAAATTCGAAGATTAAATCGAAGACTTCTAGAATAAGTTATATTTAAGTTTAAGTTGTTGTAAAAATAGTGGTTCGCTTAGAAAGCGACACCTTTTGTAAATAAAGTAGTTTTTTCTAAAAGTCGTTTCTAAAAGCGATGGCTCTCATGTAACTTCTATTTTCAAAACGTAATAGAAATAAACCTATAAATACGGGTACTCTGATAGACTCGTCCATCAGAGTACACGGGGGGAGATTGCACCCAATATCGCGTTGAGTGTGTTTCTGTTTATGATTCATGTTCCGTCTTCTGTCTACGTGTGTGTGTGCATGCACTGAAGATCCTGGTAACAGTGGTATCAGAGCCTGGCACGTATCACTTCGGAGGAGATTGTTTGCATTCTTTGTTCGTGAATCCAAATCCAAATCCGAATTTGAATCCGTGTCTACTTCTACTTCTGCCTACACCTGCGGCTTACTCCAAGGCATCGAATAAGGCAAAGAACTTAGGCAATACATTGGCAACATTGGCACCCAAGGCTCCCTTGGGGACCGTTGGCTATGCGCGAGGCAATTTTAATTTTGAGTGGCAATAGAGAGTTTTAGACTCCCTAAGGTAGGAGGATTTGAACCCACAACCTCCTACTTACAAGGGAAGTACTTTAACCACTACTCCATCTCTTTGAGTTATCACTCTATCTCCCTTTTGTGATATTTACATCAACTTCACCTCCTTCTTCCTTTTTCCAAGTCCCAAGTCAAGCTCACACATGTGGAAGCGCCCATCGAATTTCCTAGGGTAGTGCATCATAAAAAGGGCATAACTTTCACTATATAACTTGGATTTTAGCATATAATATATCATTGGCAAGCTCTCGGAACAAGCTTTAAATAGTTACTCTATTAGATCCCGAATCCAACATAGTTTGAAGAGGGATTTTGTTTTCTAGTTATAGACCCTATAACGATGGAGGATTTTGGCAATTCACCTTTACCTGGAGCTTCATTCGAGCATAAGTTAGAGATTCTGCACCAAGAACTTCAAGCACTTCAACAATCTATACAAGAATGCTATGCCATGCTCCAATTCGATGGACGAAAGGATGGCCGATTTTTTCTGTCATGGCTTTCTTTATTCAATGATTTCTATTCCGATGAGTCATATTTAAAAAATAAGAAAGTCAAGTTTGCTACTAATTATTTGGTAGGAAGAGCTCAGCTATGGTGGAATGATCGTTGTCGTCGTGCAGATTGTCCACACACATGGAAGGCTTTTCAAGAAGAGTTTAAGGATTCTTTCCTACCTTTACAGTTCAACCTACATGTACGACAATTATGGGTTGAATTTACATGGATGGAAGGTGATACATTGACAACCTATACATACCCGTTTTAGCAATATTTAGTAACTCTTCGCTTGCTTGAAGATGTTTCCAATGATACTATGAAGAAGAAGTATGATGATGGGATATATAAGGAGGTTCAAACAAAGCTTCACTCACGCCAGCCTATGTCGCTTCATGAAGCTATTGCCTTTGCTCATGATGCAGAGAATAAGTACCAATTATTTCTCAAGAGGACCTGTTTGCAGTAGCTATATCAACAACAATCTTTTGCTAGCTTAATTTTCTTTAATTATATGTAATGCATTTACACATAGAATTTTTGAAAAAAACTTTAGATATACTTTTGAAAATGAATTATTGACTTACATAAGACTTCTTTATCACCTCATTATGACCATTTAATTTCTGCATATCATTCCCAATTACATTAAACTTTCAGGTTTCCGATTCCATGCATGTGTTTTACATGGTTCATGCTTACTATTGTTCAGTGATGGGACATGCGACTGATCATCCAAGTCTGTTTTTCTATTTATCAACTGAGGTCAGTTGCTTGTCAACTAGGAGGCATGTTGTATATTATGGAATCATGGAAGGTTAAATGGATTTTTAATGTTTTAAATGTCCAGAAGGTTTTAATGTGGTTGTGTTTGATCTAACAAGAGAAGAAGCATGAGGGCATGCGTACAAGTGGATGCGTATTAATAAATAAATTCAAAGATTAATCGAAGACTTCTAGAATAAATTATATTTAGGTTTAAGTTGTTGTAAAAATAGTAGTTCGCTTAGAAAGCGACACCTTTTGTAAATAAAGTAGTTTTTCCTAAAAGTCATTTCTAAAAGCGATGGCTCTCGTGTAACTTCTATTTTCAGGACATAATAGAAATAAACGTATAAATACGAGTACTCTGATAGACTCGTCCATCAGAGTACACGGGGGGAGAGTGCACCCAATATCACGTTGAGTGTCTTTCTGTTTATGATTCCTATTCCGTCTTCTGTCTACCTCTGTGTGTGCATGCACTGAAGATCCTAATAACACTATAAGTGGCCCATTTACCAGCTAGACGTCAAAAGTGCTTTCCTTAATGGAGATCTTCAAGAAGAAGTATATGTTGAACAACCTGAAGGCTTCAAGTTCAAAGGAAAGGAAGATCAAGTATACAAACTTCACAAAGCACTTTATGGAATCAAGAAAGCTCCTAGGGCCTGGTATGAAAAGATTCACAAGTTCTGTGAAGATAAGGGATTTTACAGAAGTAATGTTGATGCTAACCTCTACATCTATCAAAAGGAGTCCTTAATAGCCATCATCATTCTCTATGTAGATGACTTGATCTTGACAGGCTGAGATGAAGAACGCATCCAAATTATCATCACACAGCTTCACCTTGAGTACTCTATGACAAATCTTGGATTACTTCACTACTTCTTGGGTATGGAAGTTTGGCAAACAAAAGAAGGCATATGCCTATCATAGAAGAACTACTCTGATCTACTTTCCAGATATAACATGGACCAATGTTGCTCAGTTTCTACACCACTTGATCCAAACATCAAGCTTACACTGGAGGACTCATCATCACTTGTGGATGTGCATACCTATTGACAGCTTGTTGGCTCATTACTCTATCTTGCCAACTCTAGACCAGATATTGCTTATGCAGTTGGTATACTCAGTCAGTTTGCACATCAACCTCGTCATACTCATTGGGATGCTGCTCAGAGACTACTTCGATACCTTGCCCTCACCCAACATCATGGTCTTTGGTATAGAGGGGGCATCGAACTCATCGGATATTCAGATTCAGATTGGGCTGGTGATCCTGATTCTCGATGGTCTACTTCTCGGTATATATTCTTGCTTGGCCTAGGACCTATCTCTTGGGCAAGTAAGAAGCAGCCTACAGTTGCTCTATCATCTATCGAGGCCGAGTACCGAGCATCCAACTTTGCAACATGTGAGGCCATATAGCTTTGACGTTTATTATCTGACATTGGTGTTTTGCAGGATACTGCGACATGCATTCACACGAATAGCCAGTCAGCCTTGGCCATCGCCAAGAATCGAGTGTTCCACGCTCGGATGAAGCACATCGAGATCTAGTACCACTTCATCCGTGAGAAGCTCATATCTCAAGAGATTACTCTGGAGCAGTGTACCTTTCAGGAGAACCTGATAGACATGTTCACGAAGGCTCTACCTCTGGCTCCGCTTCAGCACTTGGTGGACCTTTGCAGCATTCAACCACTCCAAAATGGAGCTGCAGAGGGGGTGTTGATGACATGATTGCTCCTAGTTCATCTACATTTGTATTCGCATGAGTGCATCTGCATTTTGTATATAGGAGGCACTCCATTTCTAGTTTATTTCCATTTTATATTGTATTTACTTTGTATTTGGGTACCTTGCCATGTGCTTCTACCAGTATTCATTCTCCTTTCAGGAGAATTATCCCATATGAGATGTACTTTGGAGAGCCTCTCCCAAATCTATATAAGGAGGGCCTCTCCCCTCATTTAAATACTTGGTTAGAAGCTTGAGGAGCCTACTCCATGCTCTTGGCAAGCTCATTTCTAATCCACATGGGTTTACCCATTTCATGGTCTACTCATTTTGTGTCACACACACTCTTTGTTTTGTGAGTACACTCTTCTTTTCATTTTGCTAAAAATGAATAGGCACACATTATTGTTTTACACAACTTCTAACATTGGGCTCCTTGCGAGTCATTCTTTTCACTAGCTCTTGAACTACTTTTGTTGAACTCCCAAGAAGTATCAGTCATGACTTCTTTAATATCACGTAAGCTGAGTTTCACATCCTTAAGTGCAATCTTAGCATGAATCTTGCACATGATGAAATTAAATATGTATACGAGAATGAATCCAGGCAAACCCAAATTTACCTTTAAATGAAAATGCAATAGCTATAAGCTCAAGCTAATCAACCACAAATGAATCGACTCCGTTATGCATATTATTAGTATGATTGGACCAAAAAAAGTAACAAGAGTATTGATATTTATGCCAAAAACTTTAATAAACTATCCAAAAGATTAGAACATAGCTTTTCAAACTTTGCACAAGCAATATTGGTATCAGTATGCTTGGGGCCATCTACAATCGCCATAATGAATGGAAGTCTGACGAGGAACAAAACAAAATGAACACACACTATAAAAAAAAAATATCAAAATTTAAGGCATGCAAATCAAAGGCCTTACAATTATATCATGGTCCTCTCCCTTCATTTTTACATGCATAAAAACTAACATATAGAAGACACAACGAAGTACCTTATGCTTTTTTGTGTTTAGGATGATAGCTCCATCTTTGCCTTCACTGTAATCTCACGTAGTTGGTGTAGAGCTTGCTTGTCCTTGATCACATTGATATCGTCATCTCTTTTAAAATTCTTTGCCAACCAATCAACAATATGATGGAATGAAGAAGTTTATTCATGGAACGGTAATATATTAATCCACAATCATAAAATTTTAAAAATTGTTATGTTCAAAGTCTAGTTCCAACCACCATATCAAATCATCACCACCAAGGTGAGTGTCTCCTAATGTAGAAAACACTTCAAAAAAACCATCTCCAACCTCGAAAGCTAACAAACTAAAAGCAAGAAGACAGGAGTGAAATAAATATACTCAAACCGAAATACAAAAACTAGATCCCATCCTACTAGAGACATCAAAGGTTCCTCCACCCAAATCAAACAACAATATTGTTTATTGATATGACACATTCTAGGGAGACAATTTGACCAACATTGACATATGCAACAATAGTAATGAAAGCTTTGGTAAACTTGTCATTGAGAAACTTGAATGTGCCATTTACATTGTACAAGCTTCCTCAACACTTGCAAACAAAGGCAAAAAGGCCTCTTTTAATTGTAATGAAATGAAAGTGCAATTGTAAGCTCATGGTAGTCAACCACTAGACTATATCGAAAATCAGCTCCTCAACTCTTCATATTGAAAAGAAATAAACCCCAGAATGATTTAATATATACAAGATGAATCCAAACGAATCCCAAACCCACCCTCAAAATGAAAGTGCAACTATAAGCTCAGAGTAATCAACCACCAGTTTATATCACAACTCAACTCTTGAGCTTCTCAACTTGAAAACAGACAAACCCAAGAATGACATGCTAGAATGAGTCTAGAAAAACCCCAAATTCACCCTAAAAATGAAATTGCAACTATAAGATCATGGTATTCAACCACGGAACTAAATAGTAGAACAACTCCTGAGATCTTCACATTGAAAACAAGCAAACCTGAAATTCACCCTCAAAAGGAAAGTGCAACTATAAGCTCATGGTGCTCAACCACCAGATTATATATCAGATCAGATCCTCAACTTGAAAACAAACAAACCTACAAATGATATACTGGAATGGATCCAACAAACCCCAAATACAATTCTCAAAATGAAAGTGCAACTATAAGCTCATGGTAGTCAACCATGAGGTTATATAACTTCTCAACTCCTTAGCTCCTCAGCTTGAAAACAGACAAGCCCAAGAAACATATATGAGAATGAATCCAAAAAAATGCCAAATTTACTATCAAAATGAATGTGCAACTATAATCTCATGGTAGTTACTAAATAGCAGTTCAGCTCCTAAGCTCTTCATATTGAAGCAAGACAAACTACAAATTCATCCTTAAAATGAAAGTAGAACCATAAGCTCATGGTAGTCAACCATTAGATTATATGGCATATTAGCTCCTAATCCTGAGCTTCTCAACTTGAAAATAGACAAAAGTGCAACTATAAGCTCATTATGGTCAACCACCACACTAAATAGCATATCAACTCCTAAGCTCTTCATATTGAAAACAAACAAACCCCTAATTCACCCTCAAAAGCTACAAAAAGTGCACTTTAAGCTCATGGTAGCAACCACAGTACTATATAGCATACCAATTCCTCAACTCTTCATATTTAAAATAGACAAACCCTAGAACGATTTAATACATGCCATAATGAATCCAAATAAATCCCAAATTCACACTCAAAATGAAGGTACAACTATAAGCTCCTGGTGCTCAACCACTAGATTATATAGTAAATCAGCTCCTAAGCTCCTCAGCTTGAAAAGAGACAAACCATGGAATGATATACTAGAATGAATCTAGAAAAACCCCAAGTTCACCCTCAAAATGAAAGTGAAACTATAAGCTCATGGAACATGGTAGTCAACCACACCACTATATAGTAGATAAACTCTTTAGCTCCTCAAATTGAAAAAAGAAAAACAAGAGAATGATTTAGCATTTACCAAAATGAATCTAGATGAACCCCAAATTCACCCTTATAATGAAAGTGAAACTATAAGGACATGGTAGTCAACCATAGACTATATAGCAGACCAGATCCTCATGTCTTGAGATTGATAACAACAAGGAATATAGACACGAATATAGAATGAAAACACACTACATAGATTTAAGACTAAAGAATCCTTGTTTCTTGAGGGCATTCAAATAGGAGTACATATGAGGGTTATCAAAAATAGTTTGCTCATGAATTTCCCATATTGCCCATAAAATCCCTCCTCTTCAAAGGTGCCAGAAAGGAATGTTCAGGTGGAAACAAGAGCCTAAGAGTTTTTCTTGGCATCCCAAAGATATGGGACATACTTGAGCAAAATTTGTTTAACAACCTTCAAAAATCCCTTGGCAGATGGAAAAGCCATGGAAACATGTTGCAGATTTTCAAAATCCCTAGAAACTTTGCATATAACTTGATCATTAATGCAAATTCTCTTTGTCTTGCTATCAATCCAAAGACCATCATGGTATATGAACCATTGCAATATGCTATGCTTGACGTCATAGGGGAAGGCCCAAGCACTTCTGAAAATGAACCTCAAACCTCCATTGATCTCTACTCTAGCACACTTTCCATCTGGAATTGAACATGTTAGCAGTCATAGTCAAGATTTGCATGTCCAACTTGGGAGATCTTTAAGAAATAATTCCTTCAACCTTGTATTTGATGAGCACCAATTTGCAACCAAAGGAGAAATTAGGCAAATACATAATTTGATCATCACTTAGCACTTTAACATTATGCAAAAAGTCAACCCAAGAGGTAAAACAAACCTCCAAGCTTCAAGTAGTTATGTACCTTATGGAAGGAAAATATCAAGCTTGGAGAGTAAGCCAAGCATTCCAAATAGAATCCATGCTTTCCACAGAATGAAATAGGAATATATATACCTCAGAGGGGGAAAGTTAGCAATTATTACCTAGTTCTGTTTAGAATCAAATACAACCCCAGACATGGAGTAGAAGTTGATTTATTACAAGCATGTAATGTATTGGTGATTTACCAACAACATTGCAAGAACTGTAATAATAGTTAGCATCTCTCCTCTCGAGTGCATTCAATGACAAACAGAAGCTCTCTCTCTCTCTCTCTTTGGATATACACAAAATGCAACATTTCTCCCTCTTGCATGTACAACACCACCTCTTTCTCCGTCTCATACACATGTTGTTTTACACACCTATTAATATTTATTGCGTACATACCTAGATGCACACATACTTACAATCTGTTGGCATTCCATAGCATATATATAAAGAGGCAACAAATGTAATCAAAAGCATAGATATTGCCTGCAACATATCATTCCGAATATATTCAGCTAACATCATGAAATCTTGAAATCTAAAGAGGCAACAAATGTAATTAAAAGCATAGATATTGCCTCAAGCATACCACTCCAATGTTATAGCTCTTATTTTCTTAGAACACATCAATCCAACCTATTGAAGAAATTTCACATCCATCAATACACAAAAACATTCGAGCATCAAGTGTTTCCAACCCCAATGAGCACCACGATGCATTTTTTATAAAATGTTGACATGGAAAACATGTTCACATGTTATTGTGCTAGTTGGAATAGTTAATGACAACTGCCATAATTTCATAATTTCTTGAAACATGTTCCACCATGAATTATTTATTCTACAAAGCTCCCAAGAATCATGCATAGATTTATTTTTTTGCAATACGATACAACATACCAACAAAATCTTCTCTTTCATTGATACATCTATGCATATCAATAGTATGGCTATCAATATTTAGATGATTAACCGCAGAGTATCCTCTGCTTCGCACCTCCTCTGGGAATGAATTTTGTAACGTAACCGCTGTGGTTGCTGCCAACGCGTCGAGGATCCCCTATTCTAGAGATGACGGGGTCAGGCTTGTTAGGTCCAAAGTTGTATGGCTTAAGCGAAAACTAAAAGCTTTCCCTACCATAAGGTGGGAAACGGCGCCTAAAGGTCCGGTAGGATTAAGCGAAAACTAAGCGCGTAAAACAAGACCATGTTGGTCTTCTTTAGCACCTAACCGGTATTAGCTTAAGCAAGACATTAGGGAAAAAAATGAACCTTGCATGGGCCTTTTGGATTAAGGAGTGATTAGTGATGGACCAATATAGCCTATAAATCACTAGGCTGAAGGGGGATGAGGGGACAGGATTCCCCTATGTTCAGGTTTTGCCTCTAGAGAGAGAAAGGAATCTCGTAACTTACTTGGGCTCAAAAATTCAAAATTTTCAAAAAGTTATAAAACTCATCATAACATCATTTAATGGTCCCCCAACCACTTTTTAGGATCAAAAGTGCTATTTTTGGGTTCTAAATTGACATCTGTGCATGAACTGAAGTGAAAAAAGTGACTTTTTCAAAAATAACTCAAAATGCAACTTTCTCCTCCAAAACCTCACATTTTCATACCCAGGTCCCAAAAAGTCATCTCTTTCCACTACTTTCTCTCCCTAGCACACCATTGCAGCTCCTGCATCTCCATTTCTTTCTCTATGCATCATCTTCTTTGAATTCCTACTGTCACTTGCATAGCTTGATCTCCAATGGAGAAACCTAAATCTCATAGACGTCCAAAAGATGAGGTTATCACGATAAAATGTCACAATATCAAGGCTCCAGAAGGATTTTGGTTAGGACAGGAGTTCTGCAAAGGTGCATGGGTGTACATGCAACCCTCTGGTGTTGGTCCTCACTGTGTGAGAGATCGTGGAAACTTGGATCTTCATTGGAAAGGGAAGTTACTAGGCTTCAAAAAGCTCAAAAATGGTGAAACTGTTGCCATTGTACAACATGTGTTCACAATGTCAACCATGAAATTGGAAAACTCAAACAAAATGAGATATCCTATCAACTGTAAGTATTACTCATTGACTTTTGTCCGAATTTCATAATATACCTAGCTAAGTTGTGTAGTTTTTTGTTGTAGACATATTTCCTTCTACCTTGGTGGAAGAACAACCACTTCATAGTCTTACAGGTACTTTCCAAGTATTGCATGCAGATGTTGGGTCGATAGTCTTTCCACAAGCCCGTCCTGCTCAGCTATTACATGAGAGAGTTTTCTTTTACACACATACATATGTTGTACCCTCTTCATCAAATGATTTTGGCAAGTTAGAGATGATTAAGGTAGATTCTCTCTTAAAGCTCGAGTGGCCGCAACCTGATGTATGGACATTAACATCTTTGAAGCATAAGATGGTGATGGACATACACAACTCTTTGAAATTTACAAGAGATTCAAGATCTATAGGATTACATTGGTGTGTTCCTGTTCATTGTTTTGTACATTTATTTCAGATATTCACAATTCTAGAGACTTCAACAATGTTCATGTTAAAAGATATCACGTATGAGCAGGTAGAGGGTTTGCTAGGTGAAAATTGGGGACTTGTAGAAGGATGCACCAAAGGGGATAGATACATTTGTAAAATTGGTGCAACAGGCATAGGATTTCGATACTTGAAACATCGTACTTCATTGTACATTAGATTCTATTATGATCGTTGGAGTGTAAACTTGGTGAATGGATACCATTACAAAGTTCTGAGGGTGTTTTAATTTCATTTGAAATTAAGATAAATCTACCCAACAACGTAATGGAAGTTATTTCAGTAAATCATCATTGGACTCTTGCCAACGTGAGAGAACATCTAGTAATCATGGGATTTGAGGATCTGGATCAATCAAAGTTCAGAATACAAGGGCATAAGGTAAGTAGCATATGGTATTTCTTCTTTTGTTTATACAAATTCTTACACTCAAATATGTTCATTTAAAGTTTTCTATTTGTCTGCAGATTGGTAAGAGGTTGGAGGATAAAATTAAAGTCCTCCTTGAATGGAGTGTGGATGGAACTCAACTTTCATTGTCATAGCTCAAGAACTATTTGAGTGCTACAGTGTACACACAACCTATGTTCCATTTATAATCCTACTTCTGCAACAATGTATTTGACATGCAAGACATGTAGCATGTAAAATTTTTTGATCTCAATATGATGTACAATGTGCCAAATCTTTGGTTTTTCCAATGGCAATTTATTATAATTTTAAAGTTCTGAGAATTTATTTTTTCTATTGTGTTGTCGTGTATCTTATTCTGGTTAATGATTCTGTTCAATCTTTTTATGAGCAAAAGTTTTTTTTCTGAGAGTTCTGTGCATGATTGTTTTATTTGAAGGTATCAGTTTTAGTTTTAAAATGGGTCCCACTCACTTTAGAATTTTGAAACTACTATAAAAGCAACACTTATTCTCTCATTTCTCACTTTTGCAACCAAGAAGAGCTACAATCACTTGCAGAGTACGCACAGAAGCTAGCATCACGCGCAATGGCTGCCGCATCCTCCAGTACCCTGCAACCCAAACATCCACGTGAACTCTTCAATGAGTTCTTGGAATCAACTAAGTTCAAAGGTCAAAACCACTTGTATGACCTACTGCCTAGAGTCCCTGATCTAGACAAAACAATTCAACTGAACTCTGATGTGCTCAAGGAAATCATAGAGTTCCTTGAGTACTACATCTTGCGTTTCTCTATAGAAATACCGCCTTACGAGGGTAAATGGGTTCCATGTGACCTTCTACTCTACATACACAGAGGCGATGAAGCCTTCATGAAGCGCCTTAAGCGTTTCATGGCAATTGCTGAAACTGTAGGGCACTTACTAGATGACTCTGTGCCATTAGTAAAAAAAATTTAACAAAAAGAAGAGGATGGGTACAAAGTACCTATCCTACATTGCAACAACATATTTTATTATTAATGAGGAGCCCGAACCTACACCTGTTGAGCTCCCCAACCTTGTCACTGGGGGTTTTGTTAAGGAGAAGAATGAGCCTCAACCAGAGGCCATAAATTTTGCCAAAGAAAGCATTACAATCCACCAAGAATTTCCTGGTGGTGTTGAGGATAAACGTGTGCAATCAAGCATGGAGGAGGCCCCCCTTCAAATCTCAACCACTCTGAGCCCACATTACCAGAGGTGGAACTTGAATATCTCTCCAACATCGTTGTGGATGGAGAGGAATTTATTTTACTTCATGACATTGAGAAGACATTCTCTACGTCTAGATGAATGCTTGAGTATTTTCTCCACAATGTCAGATGTTCCACTTGACAACACATCTGACATACTTGAAAAGAAGTCCATCCTACTTGGGGATTCTGTGGTAGACACCATAGCAATGGTGTGTGCTGATATTTTAAATGATGACAACAATTCTACTACGGAGGAGGAGTTCAGTGCAGCACGGGAGAGGATACTGAAGCAAAAAATTCCTACATCCCCTGTAGCAGAGCAGAGTGGCATGGCCCACTCTAGCATTGATCTTGATGCCCCTGGAAGAGGGGAGGAAGAAGACAAGCTTCATGATGTAAGTGGTAATTGAATTAAATAAATCGATAATTTAAGTTAACATTGTAAGAGCTTGAATTCTCATTTGTTCTTAACAGGAAGCAATTGAGCTCGACAAGTTCGCAGCAAGGTCTGGTGTGGATCGAGCTTCTCGTGGGAGTGGTGCATCCTTGGCAAACTACATCGGAAAGTTGCCAAAGGATGATTTTGTTATCATACACAAAGACTACAGTCCGGATGGGCACTTCATGACTTGGTGCTTGAAGGCCCTTAGCAAGATTTTGTGTTTATGTACAATTACCCAAGGCACTAATTGTGTCATTTTGGTTAGGAAATCCTTAGTTGTAACTACATTAGGACTTAATTTTAGAGGAAAAGTATTAGGGCAAATAGGTATCGCCATGGGTCTTGGAATGCAAGACCCCCATGTAATATCAAGATCTGTATTGACTTACCAGCTGCCTCAATCTCTTCAAAGGAGAAAGAAAGTTGTAGAGAAATTGAAGGCAACTGAGAAATGATGTAATGTCTTGATAATACAAACTTTTTTTTTCATCATTTGTCTATTTCTGTATATGAATGTGCTAAAAAATTGAACTTATCTTCTGTCCACAAATTGTATCTAATTGGGGTTCTTTGTATTGTCCTTTGGTCCTTTGTATAATTATATGCATAAAAAAGGCCAAAAAAGCCCGAGCCACAGAAATGCGAGAAACAGCCCTGCAAAATTTTTGCAGGGCTGTTTCCCGCGTTTCTGTGGCTAGGGCTTTTTTGGCCTTATCTAGTGTTTTTAGGTGCTACAAAACATAGGAAAGTATGTAATTTTAGATTTTCACTTGGTTTTGGTAGAATCAGGACCAAAGATTACCAGTAGGGTATAAACTCAGCTTTAACTAGATAAAGATCTCATCCATACCTTTTATGCATACAATGATTACCTTTTATGCATACCATTGCATCTCTACCATATGTTTGATGCTTACAAAAGACCAAATATTGCAAAAAAACTCCCAGCCACAGAAACGCGAGATTCAGCCCTGCAAAAATTTTGCAGGGCTGAATCCCGCGTTTCTGTGGCTGGGGTTTTTTTGGTATGAAAAGGACATGTTGCACATCAATAGGTAGAAAAGGAACATATCTAGTCACAAAACAATAGGCAAGTGCATACATGTTTAACTGAATCCATATATAACTGATTGAAAGAGAGAGAGAGAGTGAGAGAGAAACAAGAGACAAAGAATATAAGTCAAAACAAAATTTTCTATTATCCATTGTATTACATCACAAAGTAGCCTATCATAGGGTATAATATACACATCATGGGTTATTTCCTCTAATTCTTCTTGATAGTTGAATGTCCTTCGGTTGTATGGTTACTCTCTTGGCATGGATAGCACAGAGGTTAGAGTCCTCAAGCATGGAGATGAGGTAAGCCTCAGCTGCCTCTTGAAGTGCTTCAAGTGCTATCCCTTGTATTCTTAGACCTGCTTGGTAGCTTTGTAGTTCCTCTTTCACTACCCTTGCAAAAGCTCTTCATGGTATGAGTAGTTCAACGGACTTTTGGTAGTGTCGTATCTCTGCAAAAGCCCTGCAGTGCGTCCTTCATCTTTGTGGAGCTCTTGTGTTGGGAGGTATGTTTGGCTGGCGTTGAGGTCAACGTCGTGGTTGATAGTTTTTTTTTCTCCGATGTACACGATGTGAGGGCCCAGCTTCATCTTGCACATTTTGTTGTTGATGTGGTTGTTGACTTTGCTCTCTTTCCTCCTCTGTTGGTATTTGCCCTTGTCCTTGTGGAAGTGTCTTACCTCCATGTGTCACCCTATGGCTCGTTGGAATTTGCATATCATTCCACGGTGGTTGATTGCTGCTTTCCTTGTTCGGGGATGACTCTTCTTCGCTCTCTGGTAGACTCCTTCTGATCAACTTCTGTTTGGGTCTTGATTTGATGGGTGTCCTTGTTGGTGGCTCATCTTCTGAAATGGACTCTGATCATCTTGGAGTGTAATACTCTTGTCTATTGGACACTTCATTTTCTCGCACTGAATGGCTCCGAGGTGGTGTGCCATCGTGTGACACAGGCACAGATGTGCTCTGGGAACCACTTCGAGGTCTTTGGGGGGGTTGCAACCATGGTGGGCGTTGTTTCCCTAGATGAGGGCTAGGAAAGAAGACGCGATCTTTCCTTGCAGTTTGCTTGGTGCGTGCCATTCTGTTGAGTTGCAAAAAGTGTGAAATGAAGTGAGTTCTCTCTATTTATAGAGTTTTTTAAAAAGCTGTTTGTTCACACTAGAATGGACAAAACCTGTTTAAAACCATACAGAATATTATATATTAAATAATAACACATTGAAACCAAAATTACAATAATCATAGGTATTACCACATGATGGGAAATAACAAATTCACTTTACTTCCAAGCTGAGCCTTCTCGTTGTCTCCTTGCACGCCACTGAGCATGATGAAGAGGACACCAAGGCTTTCTACATTGATTTTGGCACCATGAATTTGAGAAGTTATCACCTTTGTGATCCATGGGGTCCTATTGAAAATCCATGTAAGAACATCATTGGATTCTTTAGGTACTTCAATAGCACCTAACCACCATATATCTTTCTCGGATTGGACACTATATGTAAAGTGATGGTAGATTCTTCACTATCATCAATAATAGCATGGGCCATAGCTTCGTTCATGAGTGTCACACTAAGTCTCTCCATACGGCATCCCTTTATGATTTGACATTCGTCTAGCTTCAATACAAACTTGAGTTTGGAACCACAATCTACATCAAATAACAAACATTATATTATTAAAAATACTATAAATGTCATTATCAAAACGATGGATATACCTTGAAGTGTGGATTTGTAAAATTTAACCATTTCCTTTTGAAGCCTCTCCAAATTGACAAATATGTTGTTGTACTTTGTGTAGATGAATCCCTTTCTAGATGTGTTTTTCAACTCTTTCTTTGATGTAGATGAATGATAAATGGATGCAGGCATAACATCTTCTATATGCAGGTAATTGCCAAGAGTATTGGCTACATCCTCATTGGTCATCTTCTTCTTCAGAGATACCTTGTAAGGGCATGGAAAAATGCTCTGGAAAATACCTTTGTTTTGTAGAGCCTGCTTCAAAAGATTGTACAATGCAGTGTACGCTCTAGTACTAACACCTGCTTCATCACATACCATCTGTACCTCACTAGGACTAATAATATCTTCTAAGTTGCCTGCAAAATCTTTAATCACTTGGGTTTTGATGTGATTTCCTATTGGTGAATCCAAAATCATAAGCACATGTTTGTTGCTAAGACAAGAATTCAAAAACTTCAATTGACCCTCCATTGTTGAGGAAGCACTTGCATCTTCAACAAATGACCTGCACAATAAGAATCTCAATCTAAAAGTCTTTTAACATAACTAAACAAAGGAAATACATACCTAAGTGCGTAAACACGTCGCTTCCGTGCTCCACCACCAGTTGAAAGAGCTTGAAAGGATGATAATGGTCGTTTCCTAAATCTCATCCCAAGTGGAGTCTCTTTTAGTTGTGTAAGATTGGCTTTTAACTTTGTAATTGTGCTCTCCTTTTCTTCCACATCCTATTGGATTCTATTATTGTGCTCATCCAAAGATTTGATAGCACTTTCTAAAGTGTGTATAGCACTCTCTAAACTGTGTATCTTAAAATGGTTGTGATGACATTGTTGCATCCAATAATTTGCTATAGATGTAGAATGGTTAGACAATCGCTTGCAATAGCCTAGCAGTCCATCTTCACCGCAACCAAGGAATTGTAGAAATGTGGAGATAGTATGGAATCTAGGATGAACATTAGCCATTGGATCCAAGGGATACAAAGCACCATGGACCCAAAGATCAATATTCTTCTCTCCAGCTGCACGTCGTCCATTTTGAGAATCTATGTCATTGCTACCTCTAGTTGTTGGTGCAAATTCTCTAGGAACATGAACATGTACACTCT
Organism: Ceratopteris richardii; assembly: GCA_020310875.1. Classification (NCBI taxonomy): domain Eukaryota; kingdom Viridiplantae; phylum Streptophyta; class Polypodiopsida; order Polypodiales; family Pteridaceae; genus Ceratopteris; species Ceratopteris richardii. The sequence goes on along the minus strand of CM035415.1, from coordinate 51,127,436 downwards.
TTGAGTGAGGAGCACGCGCTGGTGCTGGTGTCATGTTCGTAATACATGTGAGCACCATGATGTTCCAAAACTCCAGCACCGAATGGGAAGAAGCACAGAGATGGCTGGAATGGCTAGTACAGTAGTTGTGTGCAAGAAAAAAAGTGTGTTTTGGTATGTGGATAGGTCAAAATGACTTTTTTCAGTATGTTAGAGGGAAAATGAGCTTTTTTTCAGAAATTCATGTTTTGGGGCAACCAAAGTTACGAGTTTGATGATGTGGCACTTAACTTTTGGAGGGATTTCGAAAAGTATGTTTTTTAAGTATTTTTTATAAAAATAAGACTAAAAAAATTAAGTTCTGACATATACATAAAAGTATGGGCCATTTTGAATAAAGAATAGCTGAAAAAGAGACTTTTTCTGAAAACTCATTTTTTTATTCATAAAGATGGACGGATTTGATGAGGTGGAAAGTGGTTTTTCTCTCTCTCTATGTGCAGAAGAGAGAGAAGGTCCTAGCTCAGCCTAAAAAAAAGCCTACTTCAACCTACCAAAAAGTGCTCTATTAAATGCACTTTGTCCCCTTAACAAAGTACAAGATTAAGCTTAATCCCTAAAAATTAAGAATCCTTACAAGGCCCATGCAGGGTTCACTTTTTTTCCTAATGAATCGCTCCAACCACTCTTGTGTTATTATCTCTCTCTCTCTCTATCTCTCCACAACATCCATAGATAAGAAGATGGGTTGAACACTTTAAAAGCATTAAATACTAGAATATCCTCAAAGCACTTGTTCAATGCATCTAGAATATTTTTGCACACATGTTTGGGCCATAGAAATGCATTCTTCAAGGGATCCAATGCATTTAGATCGATCACATTACATTCTTCTTCCTCCTCCGAGTCACTCATTTTTTTTGCTTTTTTTTTTCTTTTTTTGAATGGGTATAGGCTCAATCCTTAATACATGAGTATGAGCCTTTCCTTTCACATCCTTGTATACTAACATACTCTCAGTTGCCATCTTTAAAAATGAAGATAAATGGGCTGAATTGAGAGCAAAATCTTGAATATCTTTGCAAAAAATATCTTCTCAGAAGCTTTTCAAACGTGAAATCTATCAATGCACCAATGGTTGTTACATCTGTTTCTTGTTTCTGAAATTCAACATTTAACTTGTTGAGCTCCATCAGCACATCAAAGCATCATCTATTGCTATTGCAATGAGTTTCTCAAGTTCACGAAGATGATCTTCAATAAACTTAATCAAAGCTTCAAATATATCTTTTTCATTTCCACTTTCCAAGGGCAATAATTCAACAAAGGCACACTTTGCTAATCCTTTTATTGCATCAATCAAGTATAATATATATGCTATCAAATGCTTCTTGATGTTTCGATCAATACTTTCATCAATCAATACAAAGGATTCAATCATATTTCAGAAAAAAACCATCTTTTTTATATGATCTTTAATAGATAAGAGCATATCTCTTCTTGATACTGGATTCATATATGCACCATATTCCTGAGAAAAAGATACATTAGGTGTGTGCAGTTCACAGAGCAACATACAATGATTAGGATATTTTTCCAATGGTATATCTTCAAGTTCACAAAAGTAAACAACTTTCATACAATTCACAATTCTTGTTTCCTTTGAATGAATCATGGCATCTATCCGATGATCAAGTGAATGCTTACCTTCAGCATTTATGCAATTTTTTGCTTTCAAAATACATCTAGCATCTTTGTGATCTAAATTGGAAGCATGATCATGTAAAGTTGAGATCATGATACTTGAAGGGCCATTTTGACTGTACATGTTTACTTTTTTAGCCTCTTTTTCTCCATATTTCGTGCTTTCTTTGAGCTTCTTGTTTTGAAATACTATTATTATTAATGAAAGCTTGATGTTCCAAATAGCTCCCCCTTAAGCTAAAGTATGCTCGAGTCTTCATTCTCTAATAGGTTGAATACTTGCCATAGCTTTGAATCTACAAAGGTTTATCCCATCAAGTGCTTTTTTCATCATGTCTGCTATTTGCTTCTTAGTAAGAACAAGAAATTTCAATCTCCTTTGCCATAAGCTTCTCTCTTAAAAAGTGGTAATGGACTTTTATGTGCTTTGTCCTTGAATGGAAAATTGGATTTGCAGCCAAATGCATGGAACCTACGTTATCTCCAAGTAAGTGAGGTTTGGAACTTACAAGTCCCAAATTAGAGTACAAATCCTTGAGCCATAAGCAATTGAGTTGCAATAGTTAGACCTCTATATTGTGCTTCAATTGAAGACAAAGAAACTATTGGTTGTTTCTTGGAATTCCATGACACCAATTTTGAACCTGCTAATGCTAAGTATCCAAAGGTACTTCTTCTATCATCCTTTGCTCCTACCCAATCTACATCTGAATAGATTTTGATATCCAAATCTAAAGAGTAAGGATAATAGATACCTTCAGTAAGTGTCCCTTTGAGGTGCTTGAGTATCTCTTTTCTGCATCCATGTGTGGTCTTCTAGGTGAGTGCATGAACCAACTAAGCACTCCCACACTATATGATATGTTTGGTCTTGTGTGAGTAGCATATATCAAGCTACCAACTAAGCTTTGATACTATTTAGGATCATCAATCTACTCACCTTCATAAACACTTAGTTTATGGTTCAATCCCAAAGGTGTACCTGCAAGTTTTATGTTCTCCATTCTGACCTTGAGAAGGAGGACTTGAATGTATCTTCTTTGAGTTAGATACATCCCTTCATCTGTATAAATCACTTGCATACCTAGGAAATATGTGAGCTCACCTAAGTCACTGATTTTGAACTCCTCTTGCATGTATCTCTTGATCCTCAAAATGTCATTAAGATCATCACCTATCACAATAATATCATCTACATATACACATAGATAGATAACCTCATTGTGATCCCTTTTGATAAATAGAGAAGTATTAGAGTTGCTAGGTTTGAACCCTTGATCTTGAAGTTATGTAACCAACCTATAGTTCCAAGCTCTAAGAGCTTGTTTCAAGCCATACAATGCTTTCTTAATTTTTCAAACATAAGATGTATGATTAGGGTTTTTGAAACCTGTGGTTGTGACATGTATACCTCTTCACTTATCCAACCATTTAGGAATGCATTTTTCACATCAAGTTGCAGGAGTCTCTAATTTCTTGCAGCATCTATACTTATCAATGTTCTGATTGTAGTCATCTTTGCAATTAGTGAGAATGTTTCCTCATAGTCTATACCATGATTTTGTGAGTGTCCTTTGGCAACTAGTCTTGCCTTTTACCTACAAACTAATCCATTTGATTTTTTTTTTTTAACTTTATGTACACATCTGCAAACAATTACCTTTTGATTGGGTGACATTGGAACCAAATCCCAAGTGTGCATCTCCTTCAATGCATCTATTTCTTCTTTGTGGCCTTTTCCCAATTATGGTTTCCCTTTGCCTCTTCATAGGTTGAGGGTTCCTCTGAAATCGAGTCCTTTGACAAGTAGATTGAATGCCTTGTAACAAATGTGGAATCATATCCATACCTTTTTGGTTGTCTTTTCTCCCTTGTTGACCTCCTAGGTGCTTGCTTGTAGCATTCTCCACACTCTTGCATCGTGCTTTGCCTCTTAAGTTCCATAACTTGTAATCCTTTTCCTTTTCATCTTGATCATCATCTGTATCACTTCTTGGATCTTGGACCTATATATCATGATTGCTTCCTAATTGATGAGAATCATAATCAAGATCATATGATAGAGTTATCTTTTGTTTGTCTTCATCATAACAAGACCTGTGTTCTTCAAACCACAGCCCTACTTGTAGTGAATTGCTTGGTTAAAGGATTATAGAACATGTACCCATCTGAGTTGATTCATACCCAATAAACACTACCTTTGTTGCCCTTTCATCTAGATTACCTCTTATTTGTGATCATACATGAACATAAGATAAACAACCAAACACCTTGCAATGTCCAAGACTAGGTTTTCTTCCATACCATGCTTCAAAAGGAGTCATATCTTGAAGTGATTTGGATGGTAGTCTATTGACAACGTATAGAGTAGTTGAAATAACCTCTGCCCATAGATAATGTGGCAACCTCTTCTCTTCAAGCATTGTTCTCACTGATCCAACCAATGTCTTGTTTCTCCTCCTACAATTCCATTCAATTGAGGAGAGTACCTGGTAGTCACTTCCTTTTTGAAACCTTTATCTTGCAAGAACTCATCAAACTCTTTGGAGAAGTATTCTCCCCCTCCATCAAATCTGAGCTTCTTGAGTGATCTACCTGTATGATTCTCCACATATTCTAGATACTTTTTGAAGCAATCAAACACTTCATTCTTACTCTTGATAAAGTACATAATAGTCCATCTATATGATCATGAATAAATGAGGCACAAAATACCTTGATCCTGCCAATGAAGGTTCTTGGCTTGGCCCCCCTACATCTGTATGTACTAAGTCCAATAAGGTGTTGTGGATATAGCCTTTGTGGTTGAATGGTTGTCTTTGTGCCTTCCCAATCTAACATGCAACACATCTGTCGATCATGTGTTGCATTAATATGTTTGACAATCCAAGAATACTTTTATCCCTGCATATATCCTTTAAGGTTCTTTCATTCACATGAGCTAGCCTCTTATGTGTCATGAGGAAGGAGATCAGGAAGAGAGCTCACACACAGGCTCCAACAATCAAAGAGGGGCACACACACAGATTGAGGCAAGGAAGAATGTTCTTCTTCTTCTTCTTCTTCTTCTTCTTCTTCTATTACATAAAAGAAATGTACAAGAATGACCTAAAACAAGAATACAATTAGTGCCACATATAAAGAATAGTACATAAGGAAAATCCTAATGTCTGTGAATGAGTGAGCTGGCAATAAACAAATATGCCATCACTGTTGGTAGATAAATCTAGTAAAGCTCAATGAAGTATCCTTGACATATATTGATGGGACCACTATTCATGTCAAAGAAATGAAAAAGTGATATGTGTCATCTTCGATCATCACATGTTGAGCTTGATATCTCAACGCTCCCCATCAAGCACAATATCATGTCCTGTAATCCAAGCATCTTCCAAAACTTCTTCAACTTCTCAGCTCCAAGTGCTTTACTGAAAATATCAGCAACCCGCTCATTTTTCCTCACATAAATAAGATCAGTATCACCTGCTAATACCTTTTCTATGATGAAGTGATAATGTACCTCAATATGCTTGTTCTAGCATGAAAAACAAGATTTTGTGCTAACTGAATGCTGCTAAGATTATCATAATAGATGGTGATTGGCTTTTGCACCTCCACACCTAAATCAAAAAGTAGCATGTCTAACCATGATGCTTCACATGCTGCCATTGTAGCACCTCTATACTTAGCCTTTGTAATAGAAAAAGCAACATTGAGTTGCTTCTTGCTACTTCATGTAATAGCTGCACTCCCAAGTGAGAATAAAAAGCCACTAGTAGATCTTCTATCTTGAGTACTACCAGCCGAATCTACATCGGTGTATCCATGAACCTACAAATCTACACCAGCTTCATAAAACAATGCGTAATCCAAAGTAGCACTCACATAACATAGAGTGAACCTCAGAGCATCCAAATGTGGCTTTCTGGGAGCCTGCATAAATTGACTTTCAAGTCCAATAGTGTAGCTTAGATTAGGCCTTGTAATTGTGAGATGTATCAAACTTCCCAGAGTTTTCCTATACATAGTAGCATTTTCCAATGCTTCACCTGATGTAGTATCCAACTTCAAATTCTGATCTAATGGCATAGAAATTGGCTTACAATAAGCCATACCATACTTTTGCAACATACTCAAGACATATTGCCTTTGTGACATCCATATACCTGTTTCTATATGTATAAACTCAATGCCCAAAAAGTAGCTCAGCACACCAAGATCTTCATGTCCAATTCTTGCACAAGGAGTTGCTTTACCTCTTTAATGCTTGCTTTGTTGTCACCTCCTACATCAAGTCATTGACATAAATAGCCACAATCATGATGCCATCATCACCTCCTTGCATATAAATTTGATGATATTCATCACACATAGAAAATCCAATGGTGGTCAAATGATCAACAATCCTTGCATGCAAAGCACGAGGGGCTTGTTAGTGTCCATACAAAGCCTTTTGCAACCTGTAAAAATATTCTGGCTGCTTTGAATCTTCATATCCTTGTGGTTGGTCCATATATACTTCTTCTTATAACTCACTATGTAGGAAAGCATTCTTCACATCCATCCGAGGCAAAGTTCATCCTTTTGTTGTAGATGTTGCAACAAGTGTTCTAATATTAGACATTTTGGCCACAGGGCTAAACATTTCCTCATAATCAATGCCATATGTATGTGCATATCCTTTTTCTACCAATTGTGCTTTGTACCTACTTATGTTACCATCAGCATTGTGCTTTACCTTGTAAACCCACTTGCAGTCTATGGGTTTCTTTCCTTGTGGCAATGGAACCAACTTCCATGTATCGTTTCTATAAAGTGCAGCCATTTCCTCATCCATAGATTTTTTCCAATCTACATTTCCAATTGCATCTTCAAAACAAGAAGGTTCAATGTCTTGTATTACCTTTTTCATGTAGGCACAATGACGATCCATGTAACTGTCATATGTCAATCATTGCATTGAATTCCACATCCTCCCAGATCTTCTTAGTCCTAGGTCACTTCTCCTTGTATCATCTGCATGTGCCTTTCTTACTCTTGGAGTCTTCATAGAGGGCAATCCAAGTTCCTCATCAAGACTCTTTTCTAAACCGCTTGAATCTCCATCAATGTCTTTGAAACCTATAGATGTTTTACTACCAGTAGAAAGCTTTTCTTTACGTTTCTTGGATGTATTTGATGAATTTTCTGAATTGAAATTTCCACGCAATCTTCCACTCCATGGATTTGAGTTGGAAGTATTGCTTGGTGATGCATTTGGTCCACTCAAAACTTGAGATTCTGCACTTGATTTTTTAGCATTTTCTTTGTCATTTGGTTCAAGATTAAGTCCATCTTTGGCATGTGCATAGAAGCTTGTCATTTCATCAAACATCACATCTCTCCTTACCTTCACCTATCATGTGAGTGGCTTATAACATTTATATCCCTTTTTCTCAAGGGAGTACCCAATGAAGGTATATTTTTTTGCTTTTGGATCAAGCTTTGTCCTCAACTCATCTAGATTATGTACATATGAAATACAGCCAAAAACTTTCATATGTAATAAGTTTGACTTTTTACTCGTGAACTTCCCTTCAGGTGTAACTTGATGTACATCAATAGTTGGAGTTCTCTTCATGATATATACCATAGTGTGCATAGCTTTTGCCTAATAATAATGAGGCATATTCTTCTCAACCATCAAGGCTCTTACTATTTTTGCAATATGTCTATTTTTGCATTCAACAATGCCATTCTGTTGTGGTGTGTACCTGCATGAAAACTAACGCCGAATCCCATGACTTTCAAGAAATTTTTTGAACTCATTTGACATGTATTCACCTCCTCCATCAAACCTTAATGTCTGAATATACTTTCCTGTCTGCTTTTCCACCATAGCCTTAAAATTCTAAAAGTGAGTGAATACCTCACTCTTCTCTTTCATGAAATATACTTAACTTTTTGTGTATGATCATTAAAGAGAGTAACATAAAACCTGCAATTGGCCATAGATGTGATCTTTGTAGAACCCCAAACATCTATGTACTATTTCTAGCACATTCTTATTAACATGCTTGTCATGCAAAAATGATGCTCTTGACTATTTACCAAATTGACATGCTGCACATACCTTTTGCATTTCTGCAACTTTGAAATTTGGCAATCCATTGACAATCTCCTTTGAGTGCATCAATTTCAAGCTCTGCAAGTTTGGATGTCCAATTTGTTTGTGCCACATCTCTATATCGATAATAAATCCTACACCTTTTGCAAACATGGTTGCATTCATTTCAGGAATTTTTACATTTAAGGTCAACATCCTACCCACTTTGTTTCCTTTGGCAATCAATCGTCCACCTATTTGTACTCTTCTACCCATCAACATTGAACCTGACTTATAATCCTTGGTCAACCATTTGACCAACAAAAACCAGATTCTTTGTTATATTTGGAACATGCAGTACATCGGCAAGATGTTTTACCTTCCCATCCTCCATGGACAATGCTATGTTTCCTATATGCTTGATAGGGTGTGATGTGTCATCACCTATTTCAACATACCCAGGAACTTGCAATTTTTGCAAACTACTAAACCATTCTGCATGATTGGTCTTATGATTTGAAGCACCTGAATCAGCATACCATACAATACCATTCGATTTCAAAACATCAACAAACATCGTATTCATCATATGATGTTGAATCATGAACAACTTCTCAGAATCATATGCACTTGTGGATGCATACTTGTTTTGCTGCCTTCTGTTGTTTTGATTCTTCAACGTGCAATCACGTTCAAAGTGTTCCAGTTTACCACAATTTCAACATCCTTTACTGTCATTATCTGAATCATTTCTTTGGAAATTTCTGTGGCCTCTTTGACTCCCCTTGCCTTGAAATTGTCCTCTACCTACTGCATGATTCTGATGTTGACCAGCTTGGTCTTGGTTACTATTTCCTCTTCCACTTTGGAAGACTCTACCTCTACCTCTTCCTCTGCGAGAGTAGAGTACCCACTCAAAAGTAGGTTTCCCTTGGGAGTTTGAGCCCTCACCAAGATTCTTTTCTTCAATAATCAGCATGGACACCAGATCAACAAAATTCGAAATATTTTCCCTAGTTTGAATAGATGTTCTGAACTACTTATATGTAGCTCCAAGATCACGAAGGCATACTTCCACCTTATCACCATCATTTACATTCATACCAATAGATGCAAGTGACTCACATATGTTTTTGAGTTTCAAGGTGCAGTCACTTATCAACATGCCCTTATTCTCCAATGTATGCAGCTTGTTCTTGAGTTGCAATTTTCATGCCTTTGTATTGGTCTCATAGAATGTGACCAAACTATTCGAAGCCTCTTTTCTGACTCTTGGCATCCTCTATGTGCCCAATCATGCTATCATGTATGCTAACAGATAGCCAATACATTACCTTTCATGCTCCTTGATTCCATTCCCCATATGCTCTTAACTAGTCTGTAGTCTGATTCCTCTCTGGTAACTGCAGAGCATTTTTGTGCTCTCTTTCAATGTACTTCGAGTATCCTTTTCCCATTAGGAAATTTGTCATTCTAAATCTCCAAGCATGGAAGTTGTTCTTGTCCATCTTATCGCTCATAAGTTGACTCATTCCATCTGTGTTTGCCATTTTTGGAGCAATTCACAACACTGTAAAAACGCTACAAGCAATACTTTTGCTATGCTTTGGACTTTCCAAATCAGATAAGAGATCTATGTTGCTTGCAACATGATTTGAACATCCTGAATCTATGTAGAACAAGTTATCTATTGATATATTTTGGTAGTGATTTGTGTGAACATGCTAGGACCACTGGGGCACTTTTTTCCCTCTTTAGGAGGCTTTTTCCCCCCAGCCTGTATATATGCCTATTACCCTAATGGGCTACTTATCTTTGCATATTCTCTTGGTAACACATTCAGTATTCTGTGTTTTGATCCAAGCTTCTTTTTCTTCCTAGTGCTATTTGTGTGCTTCTATAGACCTCAAACTCCAACAATTGGTATCAGAGCAATTCACTATTTCATCTAGGGCATCGCCAACACCCCTTCAATCACATTCTTAGAAAAAAATTTGATGAACATACTCAGGTTGATCAGGAGTTCAAAACATCTTCACTCAGTTGTGTTGAAATTGTGATCTGAGCTCGTTTCGGCCTCCGAATACACTATCGCAATGCCTCTATAGGCAATTTTTGTTGGAGCAAGTCTATGACAAGCCTAAGTATTGGCTTGAGTCCACAAAGTCATAGAAAAAGCCTTAAAATGAAGACTATGTAAAGTTCACTTGTGAACTACCTCTTGTAACTTTTGAAGAGTTTACTTAATGTAAAAGTAAGAGAATCTTAAGTGGTTGAGTCCACTTGATCAAGAATGGAAAGAGGAGCCACGAATTCGTGATTTGTGGTAGGTAGAGAATCAAATCAATCATTGATTGATTGGAGAGTGATTGAGGGAAGTTAGCCTCCCAAACTCAACTATAAATAGATGGCAGTTTTAGTCGTGGTTAGAGAGACCTATGTGAAGTAAATCTGATGAGCATATTTTCTACATAGATTCAGGTTGTTCAAATCATGTGGCAGGAAATGTGGCACTCCTATCAGATTTAGAAGATCCAAGGAATAAGCATGAGGTACAAACAGGAGATGATACAAAACATCCTGTGGAGAAAATAGGCAATGTCAAAGCACCTGATGGAAACATCAATCTACTGAGTAAGGTACTCTATGTCCCTACCATTATAAAGAATTTGATAAGTGTTGGGCAGATAGTAGAGAAAGGGTTGCAAGTCAGGTTCACAAAGGCAGGAGCATTTGTTGAAGATCCAAGTCAAGGATTCAGAAGAATTGCAAAAGGTGAAAAGACAGGTAGATTGTTCACATTTGAATTACAGGACACTAGAAACATTGCTCTCTTTAATTATGGTAGTCAGACACTCACAGAATTGGAAGTATGGCACAAAAGGTTAGCACATATTGGTGAAAGGTCATTAAAGCAAATCTGCAGGGACCAAAGTGTACTTGGACTTCCTAATTTGTCAAAACAACATATGATTTATAAGTGCAGTGCATGTCAATTTGGAAAGTCTCACAGGTTACCATTCATGAAGAAAGGTTATATGCATGGAGATCTCTTGGAGTTGGTTCATACAGATGTATGGGGACCTAGCAAGGAAGCTTCAATATTTGGATCAAGGTATTATGTTTCCTTTATTGATGATTGCAGTAGATGGACTATCCTATTCTTTATGAAACACAAAGATGAAGTTTTTTCATGTTTCAAAAGATATTTGGCTCTTGTGGAGGGTCTATGTTAAATGAAAAGCTTTTACCTAATTACTTATGGGCTGAGGCTGTATCTACAGCCACTTACTTGATTAACAGGTTGCCTTCAAAATCCCTTGATGGGATGACTCCATATGAGGCTTGGAATGGAAGAAGACCAAGCTTAGATCATTGTAAAATTTTTGGATGTATTGCTTTTGCTCATGTTCCTTCACAGGTTAGAGGCAAGATGGATCCAAAGGCAGAAAGGTGTGTATTTAATGGATATGACAACAATCAAAAGGGCTACAGGTTATACAACCCTACCAACAAAGGATTCTTGGTAAGCAGAGATGTAGTTTTTGATGAGAACAATTCATGGTATGAAGATTCATGCAGGAAGGTCAATTTACCATATAATCTTGAAGAAGATTTTCCAAAGCTTGGTAGAGAACAACCGAAGATTGAAGAACAAGACACCTCAGAGGATGATGAAGAATCTCAGATGGAAAAGATCAAAGCATGGAAGTCTAAAGGTAAAGCAAAATTGCAGGAACTTGGACATGAAGCAGAATCATCACATCATGGCCTAAGAAGATCTATGAGGGAAAAGAAAAAACCAGAAAGGTATGGGTTTGACACCTCATTAGTAACTAAACATTCTATCTACATAGCACAGGACATAAACCAAGAGGAGCCATCATCATTTGAAGAGGCCAAAGCAAAAACAGAATGGAATCATGCAATGAAGGAAGAGATTGAAGCACTTGAGGAAAACAACACTTGGGATTTGGTGCCCAAGACTTCATCCATGAAGGTAATAGGCTCAAGATGGGTCTATAAACTCAAGAAGAATTCTGATGGTTCAATTAACAGGTATAAGGCAAGGCTTGTGGCAAAAGGCTTTGCACAAACTCAGGGAATTGATTATGAGGAGACTTTCTCTCCTGTGGCAAAGATGCCTACTATTAGGGTTTTGCTTAGTATTGCCTCTTCCAAGAATTGGAAGATACTTCAACTAGATGTAAAGAATGCATTTTTGAATGGTTGGATAACAGAAGAGGTATATATGGCACAACCACCTGGTTTTGAGAATCAAGTTTATCCTGATTATGTGTGTAAACTTAACAAAGCATTGTATGGTCTCAAGCAAGCTCCAAGAGCTTGGAATTTCAGGCTTGTTTCATTCTTGCAGGACAAAGGCTTTCAACCAAGCAAGGCAGATCCTTCACTCTTTATTAAAAAGAGTAATTCCGAGGTCATCTATCTATGTGTATATGTAGATGATATTATATTGACAGGAAATGATGCAGATGGTATGAAGAAGATCAAAGATCAGATGAGAGAAGAGTTCAAGATAAGTGATTTGGGTTCACTTACCTACTTCCTAGGTTTGGAAGTTGTCTACAGTGATCATGGTTTGTTTCTCACTCAAAGGAAGTACATTAAGGACATGTTGGCAAAATTCAAGATGCAAGATTGTAAGATTGCAGGTACTCCAACTGAGGTCAATCACAAATTGAGCTCACATGAAGGTGAACTCATAGAGGACATCACATCATATCAAAGTCTAGTGGGTAGTCTAAACTATGCCACATTGACAAGAGTAGATATATGTTACAGTGTGTGCTAAGCCAATTTATGCACACACCAAGGAAACCACATATGGATGCTGCCAAAAGGATTCTCAAGTATCTCAAAGGAACCATAAATGAAGGACTTTATTATCCTTATGTATCTGATTTAGGTTTGAAGCTATTTTCTGATGCAGATTGGGCTGGCTCCAAGGAAGATAGAAGGAGCACTTCAGGTTATCTTACCTTTGCAGGTTCAAAGCTTATTTCATGGTCATCCAAGAAGCAACCCACAGTTGCTCTCTCTTCTACTGAAGCTGAATATAGAAGTCTTGCCATAGCTACACAAGAAGCTATGTGGATGAAGACATTGTTCAAAGATCTTGGATTGGAGTTTGGAACTCCAAATATTTTTGGTGACAATATGAGTTCTGTTCACTTGGCTGCTAATCCTATTTTTCATGCAAGGACTAAACATATTGAAGTTCATTATCACTATGTACGAGAGAAGGTTCTAAGCAAAGAGATTCAAATATCATATGTGTCCACTCATCAACAATGTGCAGATATTTTAACCAAAGCATTGGATGGTACAAAGCTTTGCAAATTCAAGGCTATGATAGGTTTGCAGGTAATCTTGGAAGATTGAAGACCTCAAGCATACTTGGCTTGAGGGGGAGCTGTTGGAGCAAGTCTATGACAAGCCTAAGTATTGGCTTGAGTCCCACAAAGTCATAGAAAAAGCCTTAAAATGAAGACTATGTAAAGTTCACTTGTGAACTACCTCTTGTAACTTTTGAAGAGTTTACTTAATGTAAAAGTAAGAGAATCTTAAGTGGTTGAGTCCACTTGATCAAGAATGGAAAGAGGAGCCACGAATTCGTGATTTGTGGTAGGTAGAGAATCAAATCAATCATTGATTGATTGGAGAGTGATTGAGGGAAGTTAGCCTCCCAAACTCAACTATAAATAGATGGCAGTTTTAGTCGTGGTTAGAGAGACCTATGTGAAGACCTCCAAGAGTTGAGCTTTATGCCATATCAAGGTGTGATTACAAGGCACACATATGTATCAGTAAGTCATTGTATTGTACAAGCAATATACTTTCATTTTCATGATTATTTGAGTTCATCTTTCCATGTTCTTGTGAAGTGTACTACTCACTGCCATTACTCTCAGTTTTCTCAGTCAGCTTGCAGAGATGTTTTCTCTGAGCTTGGTGCATCATTTTCAGTGATTTAACTTGGTAAAGTTAGCTCTATAAGTCTACTATATGCTCATAAATTTTCATGTCATTTGGATGTTGCAATCTTCAGTTATGTTCATTTGAAGTCAACAGGGTCTGTTCATCTTCACTTCTCTGTCAGGTACCCGACTTTTTGACTCATCTTGTCAGAGCCATTTCTCAGTGGTTACTTACCCAAATTCAGTGATTTAAAGCTTTTTGGATTCAGCTTACTGTCTAGTATAAGCATACAAATTTTCATAATCATTGGATTTCTTCATTTTGAGTTATGTTGATTTTTCTGCTCAGTGGTCTATTTCTGTAGCAGCCCGTGAAAATCGGGATGATGTCATCACTTGTTAAAACTCATTCTCAGTGTGTGGTTCATTATTTTTGATGAGATTACTCTTGAAATTTAGCTCTTTAAGTTGCCTAGAGTTCCCCAAGAGGAATTGAGCTAATTGCTGCTGTGCTCAGAGAATTATGTAAAACACTAGACAGGTGTATGAACCAAGAATAGCAAGTTTTCACCTCTGAGCTAACTCCAACTTATCTGTTTTGATCTATCTTTTTGAGAGTGATCTTCCAAGGTACATAGGGTGTCTAATACATCCATTGGCAAGCTGAAAGAGCCCACCATATACTCCTGGAGTTCATTTGGCTGGTGTAGATCAAGGATTTTGCAACACCTCTTCATCTTCAAGCACATACCTATCCATCTCTTCACAATTTTGTCTTTTTGTGGCAAAGATATATACAGGTTTTGATTTGCCAATATAAGCATCTTGAAGTTTGATACAGATTTAGTAGAACTTGACAGGGTAGTTCTGTTCAACTTTTTGAGATATAGTCATTTTTCTGCATCAGGGTATTTTAATAAGTGGCCATGGTTGAAAGTAGTGATGTATTCTGTATGTCGGCTATTGAGGATAAGTTGGATGGTACCAATTACCTATTATGGGCTTATATGATGCATCATGAATTGGTTACAAAGGACTGTGGAATATTGTGGAGGGTGTTGAAAAATGTCCTATCACACCTGCAAATACAATTATTGAAGGTGACATAGATGGCATTGAAGATGGTGATATTCTTCATGTTCTTGTTTGTGTTGCGGTTCCTATTGCACCTACTACAAATCAAATTTCTTGGGATGGAAGAGATGCTCATGCACATGCATTGATAGCCTTGTTTATCAAATGTACCATTATTCCTCACATTCTCTCTTGGGATACACTTTCCACTTTATACCAGCCAAGGAATGAGGCTCGTGTTGCTAACCTCCAAAAACATTGGGAGAGTGAGCACATGAATGAAGGAGATTCCATGGATAGTTTTCCCACAAAGATCAAAGATTTGAGGAGCAGTTGATTTCTGCGATGAAGTCTTGCCTGACAATTCACTTGTGCAAACTGTTCTGAATGGTCTTCCAGATTCATATCAGAGTTTCTCTTCGATTGATGATAAAAGGAAATCCAAATGCCTTAACATTTGAGGAGTTAGTCTCTATTTTGTTGCAAAAAGATCAATCTAGGTAGAAGAGGTCCATTATGCATGTTGCAGATCAAACATTCTTGGCTCATTAGAAGGGCAAAGGTAAATGGAGCTCTTCTACTAGTAAGCAAAAATTACTAATTTTTGCACAATCAAAGAAGGATGAAAAAGATGAGAAGAAAACAGAAAAGCAAAAATTGTTTTGCAAATACTGTAAAGGAAATGATCATGTCATAAAGAGTTGTCCAAAACTGGTTGCAAAAGAGGCAAAGAAGAAAGAGGCTGGAATGGTTGTTGCACAGGCCTCTACACCCAAAAAAGAGTTTGCTAATCTTGTGCAGAATGAAGAATGGGCATTTACTAATGTTTGCAGTCATGAACCATCTTCACATGAATAGTGTACATTTGCAGTAGACTCGGATGTTTGGTACTTTGATAGTGGGGCAACCAAACATATTACCTTGCAGTATAGTTTCTTCACTTCACTTGAGCCTGTTCCTATAGGGAATACTGTCACATGCGCCAAGAACTCCTCTTATCCTGTTATGGGAGTTGGTAAGATCATTCTGACTACTTCTAATGGTAGTTCTTTTACATTGTCAGATGCTTTATTTGTGTCACATGATAGATGGTGAAATGGCAATGACTGATGTACGGTTCATGATCTGTGAGATGATGAAATCATTATTGCTTCTAGCATTTTATGTCATGGGCTGTATAAGCTCATAGATTATGCAAAATTTGTGAATGATTCAGCATGTATACTTCAAGATTCTCAGGCTATGTCAGATGCAAAGTTTTGGCATGCATGCTTTGGTCATCTAAATTTTGCTAGTTTGCTATGCCTACAAAAATCTGAAATGGTGTCCTCTTTGCCCAAACTTGAGGCACCTCATAAAGATGTATGTGAAGGCTATATTTTGGGCAAAATGCACAACATTCCTCCTTCCCAAAAGATGGTTTAGTTTGAGCTACTTAGAAATTGCAGCTTGTTCACAGTGATGCCTGTGGTCATATGAAGACACCTTCTTTTGGGAACTACCTTTACTTTGTGACTTTCATTGATGATTTTTCCAGGCATCCATAAGTATATCCATTGAAAGCAAAGTCCAAAGTGTTTACGTGCTTCAAACAGTTTCTAGTTTTGGTTGAAAATCTGTTAGCATGTAAAATGGGCACGCTCCATTTTGATCGAGGGGGGTAATATATGTCTTCTAATTTTAATGCATTTTTGGCTGAACGTGGGATAAACATCAGTGTATAGTGCCATATACAACTCAACAAAATGGAGTTGCTGAAAGGAAGAACATGTCACTCATGGAGATGGCGAGGTGTATGGTCAAGAGTAAAGCTTTACCACATAGTTTCTGGCTTGAGGATGTTATGTGTACAACATATGTACTTAACAAGTGTCTCACTAAAGCATTACTATATATCACTCCTCATGAGGCTTTGCATGGTCACAAGCCATTTTTCTCACTTGCGTGTCTTTGGTTGTTTGGCATATGCATTAGTGCCTCAACAACAATGTAAGAAATTGGATGATAAAATAGTGAAATGTATTTTTGTTGGGTACAGTTCTGAAAGCCAAGGCTATCGTCTGTATCATCCACATACTAAACACATTTTTGTTAGCCATGATGTTGTTTTTGTGGAAGATGCTATTCAACCATTACTTTCATGTACTAAGGAGACATCAGTGAGCTCTAAAGACATCTATGACACTTTGTTGCCTCTTTTTATAGGTGGACAGTCTTCTGCTGGTCATGATGAGGCAACTTCTCAACCTTTACAATTTTTATGTGATATTTCAGATCATTCCATCTCTGATATAGATTTACATGATGCACTTGTTGATGAGAGCTCATATTGAGGAGGCAAAAACTATGCCAAAATGGATGGTGCAAACTTATCGTGATAGAAAATTAGATGCACCTCTATCATATCGTACTCATTCAACCTCTCACAATGCTTCTTTTGCATCAGATTGCTATGATATGGCTGCCTCGAGTCTTTGTGATGAGAATGAGCCAGTTTTGTTTGATGAAGCACAAAATTCAGAAAATTGGATGGATGCTATGCAATTAGAATATGATGCTATCATGAAAAATGGTAAATGGTCTTTATATGACTTGCCTCCTGGCAAGAAGGCCATTGGCACTAAGTCGGTATACAAGCTGAAGCATAAGCCTGATGGAACAATTGACAAGTATAAGGCTAGGCTTGTTGCAAAGGGTTATGCGCAGGAAAGAGGCTTTGATTTTGATGAGACCTTTGCTCCTACATGCCAAATGACTACTGTTCATAACATCTGTGCACTTACAACTCATCATGGTTGGAATGTACATCAGTTGGACATTAAAATTGCATTTCTAAATGGTGACCTTCATGAAGAAGTGTATGTTTTTCAACCCGTGGCTCTTTGCAGAAAGGGCATGATGACCAAGTGTGCACGTTGAAAAAGGAATTATATGGTTTGAAACAAGCACCACGTGCTTGGCATGAAAAAATACATCCCTACCTGATTGCATATGGTTTTGAGAACAATCCCTAGAGGTCAAGTCTTCCGTCTCCTCGGCATTCCGATGGGCTTCGACATCACAATGGACCAACGATAGAACTGGGTGCTAGCCAAGCTGGATAGCAAACTAAATCATTAGAAAAGTATGGAAGTCAACTTGGTAGGGAATGCTATGGTTGTTAACACATTTATGCTTTCTACGACTATTTACTTTATCTCGTGTTGGAGACCTAAGGAGAAAGAGTTGGCCAAAGTGGAAAGAATCTGCAAAAGCTTCCTTTGGACTGGGGACCCCAACAAGAGAGGGATTCCCAAAATCAAATGGGAAACTTGCATTAGCTCGAAAGACTCAAGGGGCTTGGGTATTTTTGATATCGTTGGGTTGGCTGACAAGCTGGTGACAAAATGGCTTATCAAGGCTTGGAGCAATAGTGAGTCCTGGGCTAAATTGATCTTCAGAAACATGGAAGACCTTACCTTAGTTGGCCATCCTGGTTGGAATGACATACGGATTCTCATGCTTTTGTTCTCCCCCCACCCGGTGTCCCCTAAAGGCTCTAGCCTCGTGTGTTATTTATGGGAGAGTTGGAACAAGGCCAAACAATTCATCAGAATCAGTGATGAGTGGAAGTGGGCGGCCGGGATAAGACAAAGTGACTCTATCTGGTTTTCGATCAGCGGCATTAGGGGGGTGGAGTCATGCAACCTCCAAATTGCAAAGCGGTTATGGAACAAGGGGTTCAAACATTGGAAACAGCTCTGGAAACAAGAGACTAGCTTGTGGATTAGGTTCGAAGACTTAGACCCTAGATATAGAGTTACCCTCGAGGAATGGACTCTTCTTCAAGGCGGGTGTTTAGTATGGGACCGCACAACTATCCGCCTTCTCTGTGGTCAGGATCTTCCTTGCTTGGAGGGCCTCAAATGGAGCAATGGTAAGAAAATATCCAGAATCCCCAGCTTCAAAGAGAACGTAGATGTTCATCAAACCCTTAACAAGAGGTGGTGCCTTTCTTGGACCAAACTTCGATGGGAACTTAAGTTCATGTCTATTTGGCACCCCCTAATTGAGATCAAAAAGTCCGTTCTCATGTGGGAGATCTTGCATAAGAGAATCTGGTCGAATGCAATGGCTAACAAAATCTGTGGTGTGCCGCCATGGTGCAAGCATTGCCATCGATGCATCGAAGATTTAGTTCACGTGTTCTTCGATTGCCCCAAGTCCCGTGATATTTGGCATCACGTGACTCAGGTATCGAGACTCACAAACCAAATCAATTGGCAACAGGCTATGTTGGGTGAGACGGTCGGCTGCTCATCGAGGCTATGGACACTACAACGTATCGAGGGTATACCGAGGAAAATGAACGGGCACAATTTTTTCACGACGTCGGTGTTATGGTCGGTATGCGCATCAAAAACATAACGCTATCGGAGCTCTCCGACAATGCCCGTATGGGCACCTGTATGGGTGCTGATATATGCATCAGTATGAGTGTTGGTCTAATGTCCGTTGCATATGTTGGGTGTACCAACACCCATACCAACGACTCTACTGGGCGTACCGACGCCCATATCGACGACCATATCTGCACAAATTTTTTTGGGCAGAGTGTGTTGTCTATTGCTACAACATGATGTTGTTTAGCAGAAGACAATACACTCTACCCAACTCTATACCGAGTACATGTGTTATGTACTCTAATGGCAACCAAAACATGATTTTATATGAGCAAAAATGAACCATGAATCATGTACAAAAAGTTATATATTCCATAAATGAAAGATGTACAAGAGTGTGACAAAGCACTTCCATATAGGAATCGAATAGAAAATTATGGTACATCATTGCCACATAGGAGTGTAATACAAAATTGTGGCAATGTGAAAAAGCACTTCCATATAGGAATCAAATACAAACTTATAGTACATCATTGCCACATAGGAGTGTAATACAAAATTGTGGCAAAGCATATATGTAAGGGGATCAAAACATTTACACCTGCAATCTTGCAACAAAGCATGTGTAAAATGAGACAAATTGACATGACATTTATAAACAACAACTAAAAATACAAAACCAAGCTATAAGTTTACCTAATCATAGAATGTTCTCCCATGAAATGATTGCACCACATCCCTCTAAGTCTTGCAACAGTGCAACCAATCCATGACGATTTCCGTAAGATTCTTTGGTTCCCATCGGAGGACGACCCACTTCCAACTCCTATAATAAATACGCAAAATGTTAGATGAACATACATGATGTGCTGAACACAAGTAAATTCAATAATTAACATGATACTTACGAATTGGTAGCACATACTGTCGTATCCGTCGCTACCTAAATGCGACGTTCCGACCATATCCAAACGTGTGGCCGCCGCATCTCTTTGTTGACGATATCGATAAGGAGTATGTTGCTGCTCCTCCTGAATCGATTCCCACTCTTCAAAATCTAACCACGCAGGCTTTGGTAAGCCTGCTTTAAAAGAATCGTGAGCTTCGGATCGTCGATGAGACATCACCTCGCGTGCCATATGCTGAATCCATTCCGAACTCACAATAAGATTCCCAGGTGCTGGCCAGTACTCTTCATATATCGATTGTGTGATATTGTTTTTAGAATTCCCATCCTGTTCGATCCATTTTAGCATTACAAAATGTCCAAACTCTATGGAGCAAAGTTGTCGAATGCCCTGATGCATTGACTTCCTGGCTACATCCATGACTGGAGCTCCATTACGTATATGATATATTTTGTAGTCGTCATGGTCATGCGCTCCCCAAGGTGTACCTGGAGATCCCATCTGATCCAATGCGAAGATCCCATATGATCCAATGTGTGTATGCATATGCATGTGTGTATGCATATGCATGATTCTCATATGCATTGTGTATGCATATGCATTGTGTATGCATATGCATTGTGTATGCATATGCATTGTGTATGCATATGCATTGTGTATGCATATGCATTGTGTATGCATATGCATTGTGTATGCATATGCATTGTGTATGCATATGCATGTTTGTATGCATATGCATGTGTGCATGCATATGCATTGTGTGTATGCATATGCATTGTGTGCATATGCATTTGTGTATGCATATGCATATGTGTATGCATATGCATTTGTGTGTATGCATATGCATGTGTGTATGCATATGCATGTGTGCATGTGTGTATGCATATGCATATGCATGTGTGCATGTGTGTATGTGCGTATGCATATGCATGTGTGTATGCATATGCATTATGCATGTGTATGTGTGCATGTGTGTATGCATATGCATGTGTATATGCATATGCATGTGTGTATGCATATGCATGTGTGTATGCATATGCATGTGTGTATGCATATGCATGTGTGTATGCATATGCATGTGTAGGTGTGTATGCATATGCATTGTTTGTATGCATATGCATGTGTGTATGCATATGCATTGTGTGTATGCATATGCATTGTGTGTATGCATATGCATTGTGTGTATGCATATGCATTGTGTGTATGCATATGCATTGTGTCTATGCATATGCATTTGTATGCATATGCATGTGTGTATGCATATGCATATGCATTTGTGTATGCATATACATTTGTGTGTATGCATATGCATGTTTGTATGCATATGCATGTGTGTATGCATATGCATGTGTGTATGCATATGCATGTGTGTATGCATATGCATGTGTGTATGCATATGCATGTGTGTATGCATATGCATTGTGTGTATGCATATGCATATGCATTTGTGTGTATGCATATGCATGTATGTATGCATATGCATGTGTGTATGCATATGCATTGTGTGTATGCATATGCATGTGTGCATGTGTGTATGTGTGTATGTGTGTATGCATATGCATGTGTGCATGTGTGTATGTGTGTATGCATATGCATATGCATTCTGTGTATGCATATGCATTTGTGTGTATGCATATGCATTTGTGTGTATGCATATGCATTTGTGTGTATGCATATGCATGTGTGTATGCATATGCATGTTTGTATGCATATATATGTGTGTATGCATATGCATGTGTATATGCATATGCATGTTTGTATGCATATATATGTGTGTATGCATATGCATGTGTGTATGAATATGCATGTGTGTATGCATATGCATGTGCATGTGTATGTATATGCATGTGTGTATGCATATGCATATGCATGTGTACGCATATGCATATGCAATATATGCATATGCATGTGTGTATGCATATGCGTATGCATATGCATATGCATGTTTGTATGCATATGAATGTGTGTATGCATATGCATGTGTATGCATATGCATGTTTGTATGCATATGAATGTGTGTATGCATATGCATTTGTGTGTATGCATATGCATTTGTGTGTATGCATATGCATTTGTGTGTATGCATATGCATTTGTGTATGCATATGCATGTTTGTATGCATATGCATGTGTGTATGCATATGCATGTGTGTATGCATATGCATGTGTGTATGCATATGCATGTGTGTATGCATATGCATGTGCATGTGTATGCATATGCATGTGCATGTGTATGCAACATCTGTGTATGCATATGCATATGCATGTGTATGCATATGCATATGCATGTGTATGTATTATATGCATGTGTGTATGCATATGCATGTGTGTATGCATATGCATGTGTGTATGCATATGCATATTTGTATGCATATGAATCTGTGTATGCATATGCATTGTGTATGTGTGTATGCATATGCATTCTGTGTATGCATATGAATTGTGTGTATCCATATACATTTGTGTATGCATATGCATTTGTGTATGCATATGCATTTGTGTATGCATATGCATTTGTGTGTGCATATGCATGTGTGTATGCATATGCATGTTTGTATGCATATGCATGTATGTATGTATATGCATGTGCATGTGTATGCATATGCATGTGCATGTGTATGCATATGCATGTGTGTATGCATATGCATGTGTGTATGCATATGCATATGCATGTGTATGCATATGCATGTGTATGTATTATATGCATGTGTGTATGCATATGCATATGCATGTGTGTATGCATATGCATGTTTGTATGCATATGAATGTGTGTATGCATATGCATTGTGTATGTGTGTATGCATATGCATTGTGTGTATGCATATGCATTGTGTGTATGCATATGCATTGTGTGTATGGATATGCATTTGTGTATACATATGCATTTGTGCGTATGCATATGCATTTGTGTATGCATATGCATGTGTGTATGCATATGCATGTTTGTATGCATATGCATGTGTGTATGCATATGCATGTGTGTATGCATATGCATGTGTGTATGCATATGCATGTGCATGTGTGTATGCATATGCATGTGTGTATGCATATGCATATGCATGTGTATGCATATGCATGTGTATGCATATGCATATGCATGTGTATGCATATGCATATGCATGTGTATGTATTATATGCATGTGTGTATGCATATGCATGTGTATTCATATGCATGTTTGTATGCATATGAATGTGTGTATGCATATGCATTGTGTATGTGTGTATGCATATGCATTGTGTGTATGCATATGCATGTGTGTATGCATATGCATGTTTGTATGCATATGCATGTGTGTATGCATGTGCATGTGTATGCATATGCATGTGTATGCATATGCATGTGTATGCATATGCATGTGTATGCATATGCATGTGTATGCATATGCATGTGCATGTGTATGCATATGCATGTGTATGCATATGCATGTGTATGCATATGCATGTGTATGCATATGCATGTGTATGCATATGCATGTGTATGCATATGCATGTGTATGCATATGCATGTGTATGCATATGCATGTGTATGCATATGCATGTGTATGCATATGCATGTGTATGCATATGCATGTGTATGCATATGCATGTGTATGCATATGCATGTGTGTATGCATATGCATGTGTGTATGCATATGCATATGCATATGCATGTGTATGTATTATATGCATGTCTGTATGCATATGCATATGCATGTGTATGCATGTGCATGTGTGTATGCATATGCATGTTTGTATGCATATGAATGTGTGTATGCATATGCATTGTGTATGTGTGTATGTATATGCATTGTTTGTATGCATATGCATAGGTGTATGCATATGCATGTGTGTATGCATATGCATGTGCATGTGTATGCATATGCATGTGTGTATGCATATGCATATGCATGTGTGTATGCATATGCATATGCATGTGTATGTATTATATGCATGTGTGTATGCATATGCATATTTATGTGTATGCATATGCATGTGTGTATGCATATGCATGTTTGTATGCATATAAATGTGGGTATGCATATGCATTGTGTATGTGTGTATGCATATGCATTGTGTGTATGCATATGGATGTGTCTATGCATATGCATGTGTGTATGCATATGCATGTGTGTATGCATATGCATGTGTGTATGTGTGTATGGATATGCATGTGTGTGTTTATACATATGTGAGTGTGTATGTATATGTATCTCTCTCTCTCTCTCTATGTCAATAAAAAACAAAACAATGACTTACATCGATGTAATTGTTTGAATCATGGTCGTCAAAGTCCACTGTAAGTTGTCTTTCATCGAATTTCCAAAGACTTGATCCAAAATCTCTTGCAAAATTAAAGAGAGAAGATATTAGAAAAGCAAAAACATAAAAAAAGAAAAAAGAGTGCTACAGTATGTGCGATATACTTACCAAAACTTAAGATTTGCAAAGATAGAGTGTGCTTAGATCTAGAGAGAGAGAGAGGGAGGGGGAGAGAGAGAGAGGGGGAGGGGAGAGAGAGAGAGAGGGAGGGGGTGAGAGAGAGAGAGGGAAGGAGAGAGAGAGAGGGAAGGAGAGAGAGAGAGAGGGAAGGAGAGAGAGAGAGAGAGAAAGAGAGAAACATTGACAAACAGAGATATGTTGCTCGCACGTGCAAAGTCGACAGTCGAAGATCTAAGTTCAAAACGCCTGAAATGTCGAATGTTTGCTCTCAGGCCCGGTTAAAAACCGTGTGTCGATATGAGCATCGGTTTAAGCGTCGATAATTACCAGTAACTTCTCGATGCTCATACCGACGCAATTGTTCTGAGGCTAAGTGGATTTCCCAAATCTTCCGAAGGTCTTACCGACGCCAACGCGGACCGTCGGTATGCCGAATGTCGGTATACCCTTGGTATGTTGTAGTGGGAATGGCATTAGGGGTGAGACTCTTTGGAAGATTTGGATGGAGTGATGTGCTATCAATTTTGACCAAACTCCAAAGGAATGGTTGATTGAGAAATCCTTGTTTCTTCTAGGTAAAAGAATCTCCCGAGATAAGAGATCTCCACCGTTTAGACATCACTGTATTTATCTCCTAGAAAACAACAAGTTGAAACCCAAATGGGTCTCACATGAGGGAGATGATAGATTTGTCGGCCTCATTCGTAATGCCCTCTAGCTTGCCATACTCCTCCCCTGCATTGTGGGATTTGGGGGGTCCCATGGGCACTTGTCCCATTCACTTGTAACTTTTCTTCTTTATTTTAATTAAAGTTCGCGAGATTAGGCTAAGCCGAACTTCCTTTTATTGAAAAAAAAAAGACTCAGGAGAAGCATATTTCAAGTACCAGATTTTAGCCAAAGCAATGACACTTTGACTATCACTAAGCAAACGAGGTACATGCTGAGGTAAACCCATATCACAAGCAAGAAGAGAAAGCCACAATGCTTCCTTACATGCCTCACTTGCTACAACATACTCTGCTTCTATGGTGGAAACAACTATACATTCTTGAAGATGAGATCTCTAAGAGATAGCAGCTCCAGCAAAATGAAAAATTTACCCTGATGTAGACTTACGATTGTCTACACAACTAACATAGTTAGAATCTATGTAACCAATAATGGATGCTTTCCCTCTACCTAAGCATAGAAAATTGTCCTTAGTGCCACTCAGATATCAAGTTTGGACAAAGAGGACACCATTTTAAATTTCTGCAGGTGTAGTAAACTAGCAAAATTCAAATGACAAAAGCATGCATGCCAAAGCTTTGCATTTGACATAGCCTGAGAATTATGTACTACACATGCTGAATCATTCACAGATTTTTCATAGTCTATGAGCTTATACAACGAACAACATAAAATGCCACAAGTAACAATCACGTTGCCATTTGACATATTATGAACTGTATATCTATCATCAATAAATTTCACAACCAAGCCAATCTTGGCTAAAGCTGAAACTGATAACATATTATTCTTGATTTGTGTCACAAATAAAGCATCCGACAATGTAAAAGAAGTACCATCAACAGTAGTCAGAATGATCTTACCAACTCCCATGATAGGATAAGAGGAGTTGTTAGTGCACGTGACAGTATTCCCTGTAGGGGCACGCTCGAGTGAAGTGAAGAAACTGTAGTGCGAGTTAATATGTTTGATTGCCCCACTATCAAAGTACCAAACATCTGAGTCTACTATAGACATACACTATTCTTAAGAAGATGGGTCAAAACTGCAAACAGTAGCAAATGCCCATTCTTCATTCTACACTAGATTAGCAGACTTTGTTTTCAATGTAGAGGCCTCTGCAACAATGAGCCTCTTTTTTATTTGCTTCTTTTGCAGCGAGTTTTGGACAATTCTTTATGACATGATCATTTGCTTTAGAGTACTTGCGAAATAGTTTTTGCTCTTCTGTTCTCTTATCTTCTCTATGATCCTTCTTTGATTGTGGAAAATTACCAGATTTTTGCTTACTAGTAGAAGAGCTCGAGTTACCTTTGCCCTTCTAACTAGCCAAGAAACCTTGATCTACAACACACTTAATGGACTTGTTCTACCTCGACAGATCTTCTTACAACAAAACAGAAACTAACTCCTCAAATGCCACTACAAGGAATACGGGCGTATAGCGACAGTTAAGGTGACATAATTTCGTTGCTATAAAATTGCAACATGCGTCGTAATGAGCGTCACGCGTGCACCGTTGATTAAACGATGAACCAGAGGATGTTTTTTGCGACTTGTCGCGCGACGGGGTCTGCGAGGCTCCCATACAACATCGCTAACACGACGATTTTGAATAGCGTCGCATAATCGATGCTTTGTTACGTCACATAAGCGATGTATTTTGGCGTTGCATAAGCGACGCTGAAAACATGTCGCTTATGTGACGCCAACTTGATGCGTAGCATCATTTACACGACGGTCTGTTGACAAAAAAAAAATTAAAACGTTGGAGGCTCTTCGATCTACATTTTCATGCATCAGATCGAAGAGCTCTCCAACGTTCGCAATTGCGCTACGCTTACGAGCTGAAACAAGTATATGCAAAATTGTTGTTTTGCCTAAGTTCTCTCTTATTGTCTCCCTCTATCTTTGTTTCTCTCTTTCTACATCTCTCTCTCTTTGAATTCTTTCTCTCTCTCTCTCTCTTCTTTCTTTCTTTATTGCAGGTTATTCAAGAAGCTAACCAAGAAAAAAGTATGGCTAACTATTGTAAATACAATTTCTATTCTTTGTATATCATTTGAATTGTGTTATTTTTATTAGATAGCATACTCACACTTATTGATATGCACTTATACACTTATACATGATGAAGATGCACTTTAACACATATACACATATACACATATACACATATACACATATACACATGCACATACACATACATATATACACATAGATACATGTGCACATACACTTAGACATACACACATATACATATGCATATGCACAAACATTTCTACAACCACATAAAAAGACTTACATGCATGCATTACTGCATATATATATATATATATATATATACATACACACATTAACATATATGCAAATACATGTATATGCACATCCACATGCATGCACATGGATGCAAATGGAAATGCATCCACATACACATGCATGTGGAATACATATACACATGCATATACATACATTATACACATATATACACATGTATATGCACATAAGTACACACACATATACACATGCACACACACATGCACATACCTCCATATACACATATACATGCACATACACACATATACACATAGAGTTACACATATACATGCACATACATATACACACATATACACATGCACATGCACATACTCATACACACATATACACTTACACATGCACATGCACATACTCATACACACATATACACTTACACATGCACATGCACATACATACAGATACACACACATACACATGCACATACATACATATACACACACATACATATACACTTAGGTACACACATATGAATGAATTATATAATTAAAGTATTAAAACACATATACACATGCACACACACATACACATACCTACATATACACATATACATGCACATACACACATATACACATAGAGTTATACATATACATGCACATACATATACACACACATACACATGCACATGTACATACTCATACACACATATACACTTACACATGCACATGCACATACATACATATACACACACATACACAATCACATAAATACATATACACACATACATATACACTGAGGTACACACATATGAATGAATTATATAATTAAAGTACTAAAACACATATACACATGCACATACCTACATATACACATATACATGCACATACACACATATACACATAGAGTTACACATGTACATGCACATACATATACAACCACATACACATGCACATGCACATACTCATAGACACATATACACTTACACATGCACATGCACATACATACATATACACACACATACACATGCACATACATACATATACACACACATACATATACACTTAGGTACACACATATGAATGAATTATATAATTAAAGTATTAAAACACATGCTTAATATAAACAATAATAACAATCAATAGAACAAAACTCTTCATTACTTAATACCATACACACAATTCAAAACATAACTGAAATGAAATATATATATATATATATATATATATATATATATATATATATATATATATATATATATATATATATATATATATATATATATATATCAATGTAAATACAGATAATCCAATGTCATAATCAACTAAAATCCTAATCATCATCATCATGATCATCATCATCAGCAATATCATGATCATCCTGATCTTCCTCATCCTCATCGTCATGATCACCCTGAGACGATCGAGATCGTCCCTCCTGTGTCTCTCTCTCCACCTCATCCATATTTGTCTCTCCATAATACTCCTGTATTACATATAACAAACATAAATAAATAAAACAATTAAACCATTCATAAAAATAAAATAATTATATAAAATTGAATAATACTCACAAATGCATCAGGATGACCTTGCATATACTCGCTCAAATGTCGATATCCAAAATGTGTAGCATGCTCGATCTCATGTTTCGTCCGATATTGGCCGTACTCCTTCCACTGCATTGAAACAAATAAAAACGATTAGTTGCTTGCATTTTAACTAAAATAAAAAATATACTCACAATAACACATATACTTACAAATGTAGCTACAAAACCATTATGGCCCATTTGGCCTAGGTGCGATGTGTGGCCCGACTCCACTCTCTTCTTTACAGTAGCCTGTTTATTTAAGAAAAAAAATACATAAATTAAATGTAAAAAATTACTAAAATATATAAAAATTATAAATACAAATTATTAATTTGTGTACCTTCTGCTGAGGAAATGACTCCTGAAGACGTAGCTATCTACGAAAAAATTGCCACGTCTCAGGTGTTATGTTAGCTCGCCTCTTATTTTTTTCCACCATACAATATCTCCTGTTAATTTAATCTCAAATAGAAAAAAAAAATCAAAATACATACACATATATACACACACATACACATACACATACCCACATACACATATACATGCAAACATATACGCATACATATATGTATACATATACACATATACATGCATATAACATAAACACACAAATACATATCCACATATATACGTACACACACATGCATGCATATACACTCATTCATACAAAATACATGCATTATCCCACAATAATGTGTAGTTGTGTATATGTGAATATGTGTGTATGTGTAAATGTGTATATGTGAATATGTGTGTATGTGTAAATATGTATATGTGAATTTTTTGTGTATGTAGATAATCAGATTATTAATATCAAATACCATTATTTGTAGATTCTGATCAATCAGATGGAACTCCACCACCGTCTCCTCATCGTGCAACGACTTTATACTGTAAGTATATCAAACATTTAATTTTAAATATATTTGATGGATACATAACTTATATATATTTTTTGGTTTCTTATTATGTGCAGATTCTGATCAATCAGAGGGTACTCCACCACCTCCTACCCATGCAACAACTTCACATGTGTCCTCCGATAGGAATTATGATGAATTTTACTATGAAGAGCATATTATATGTTGGTGTAACTCTTGTTATGGC
The DNA here is from genome assembly GCA_020310875.1 of Ceratopteris richardii. Classification (NCBI taxonomy): domain Eukaryota; kingdom Viridiplantae; phylum Streptophyta; class Polypodiopsida; order Polypodiales; family Pteridaceae; genus Ceratopteris; species Ceratopteris richardii. Next base: position 51,097,241 of record CM035415.1, on the reverse strand, counting down.
CCGTATCGAAGACCACGATTGGAATGTATTGAAAATGAGGCAGAGTATGGTACTTTTGAGCGTGCACCCTCACCTAGTCAATGTGATAATGCTTGGGTATGTATTTTCTATATATATTAATGTCATTATTTTATTTAAAAACCATATACAAAATCAAATTACTGTTGATATACAGGAATACTTTCTCGATGATGATGATAATGATAATTTTTCTCATAATGTTAATATACCTCGTACACGTCATGGACTTGCTGTTCATCAATTACAAGCAGAGGTTTCTAGAAATCTTCTACCTCATGGTTTAGAGTCTCAAACGTCTGGAGATTATCCATTGCCAGCTTGTGATCGTTCTTTAGTACAAACATATGATAGAAGAAGATATGGAGGATGGAATAGAGGACCACTTCCTTTAGATGGAGAGGTTTTCAACTTTTGGGGTAATCGCTATATGATTGCTCCATCCATATTACTAATGCTGGTCGTGGTCTCTTTATTGTAGAGGATTTGTATGTGCCTCCGAACTCTGAAGTCACTCTTATGTCATTTTGTGGTCCTATATATGGATGGGGAGATTGGCATTGACTTTCACGTTATGTTCAAAGCATGAGTACTTATGGAATATGCTTGAACGCAACATCCCTTACTAGTAGAAGGATTTTACATGCAGAAAATGAAAGATTATATATTGACGGAAAACCTTACACACATGGAAATATAGCAGGCTTAATAAATAGTAGTTGAGGGTTACATAATAGTTAAAGGACTAATTGCACATTTGAGGAGCGTGAAAATAGTCATGAATCACCATACAAGAGTAGAGATGTATCAAGATACATAGTTGTCAATGCTATTACTACATTACATGCCGGTGATGAACTATTAGTGAATTATGGATGGTGTAGATCTCCAAGAGCACCTTTTGGCTAGAGAGAATAAAATTTTTCTATCCATATTTAATAAGTTATATACTTAATTTTATATTTAAAGTTTACTTTTCACTCATTTATGGAATACTAAAGAATTTTATTTATCTGTGTAGATTCCAATGTATGATGTTGACGATATTCCTCCACAACATTCACAATTACCAGTAAGACCTCATTTATCAGAAGCTTCCATGAGGAGGCTACGCAAAACTAATCCTATGCAATATGCAAAGTTGAAAGATCTATATTCAAAAGATGATATAGTACAAGATTTGTGTGACAATGATGAAGATGATGGCATGGCAAATTTTATTGAGGATTGGTATCAAAATGACAGTGAGAGCATTGATATTTCTAAAAGTGAGAAATATCTTCAAGAGGAATGTCTAAAGCATGTATATGAAGGAAGTCGTTTGATATGACTAAGTGTGAGCCGAGTATAAATTCTACATTAAGAAAGGAATTATCTAGGTTGGGGGCAATTGATTCTTCCAAGGTAATGTGATCTACTAAAGAACCATATATTCTTCCTAGGCATATTGAACAAGCATTTTTTTATAAAAACCTAGATGCTCATCCTTGGTGGCAAGTCATTCATGTGCAACCTAGAAGGTAGGTCATTGTTTGAACAGTTTATTGTTAGAAAGATCGAAGAAAGTCCTCTTGATGATTCAACATCAGATACCGATACATCAACATCTGAAATAGAAATTAGAATCATTATACGTGATAGTGATACTAATCTTTTTGATGAAGAGGATAATTCTCTACATGCTGATTCTACTGATGAGGAAGAGGAATTACCAGAAATAGATATTAATCCATCAATAGATAATGTGATTCATGAGAACATAGATTTAACAATAGAAGTAATAAATGAAATCAATAAGGATAATGAAGATGAGACTATATTGATGTCTTACCAAAATGCTAGCAATAATGAAAACATATGAGAAGATTAGATAGTAAATTCTACTCTAGTTATCGATAAATAACTTGAAGCTTTTGAATGGATATCAGATAATAGATTTTTTTATTAACTTGAATAACAATGAATCCTACTAGAGAGATGAAATCATGTTCTTTTGAGTTAGAACATGAAGCTCGGGGGTATGCCTAATTATTTTATATATAGTTTATCTTCGAGGAGAAAATTTTTATCATGTATGTATGCATATGTGTGTGTATTCATGTGTATTATATGTATACATATGTTAGTATGCATATATATGTATTTCATGTATATGTATGTGTTTGCATGTGTGTGATATATGTATACATATGTTAAATATGCATATGTGTATATATGCATATGCATTTATGTAAAATATTCATGTATTCATGTAATATATGCAAGTGTTTATAATTGTGTACATATATATATGTATATGTGTCTATGTGTAAATATGTACATGTAAATATGTATGCATGTATATATATGTTTATGTGTGCATGTAGGCATGTATATGTGATGTGTACATGTATATATGTATATATGTCTATGTGTAAATGTGTACACATAAATATGTATGCATGTATATATATATTTATGTGTGCATTTAGGCATGTATGTGTGATGCATGTAGGCATGTATATGTGATGTGTACATGTATATATGTATATATGTCTATGTGTAAATGTGTACTTGTAAATATGTATGCATGTATATATATATTTATGTGTGCATTTAGGCATGTATGTATAAAGATATATACGTGATGTGTATATATCTTTATGTATATGATGATCCTCGTTGATTCGAGTAGCTATATATAGAGGCATAAGGTTGGGAGGAGAGACATCTCTCTAGTAGGATGTTGGAGGAATAGATGCAATGTGTACATATACTTCAAACATATGGCTAAAAGGTTGAATTAGAGTTTTTAAATTAGGGGTTTTAAAACCCTAATATCAAAATTAGTGTTTTCAATTTAGGATTTTTGAAATAGGATTTATTTATTTATTTATGCATATGCATGTGTTGTGTATGTATGTGTATCTATATGTGCATATGCATGTGTTGTGTGTGTGTGTATATATGCATGTGTATATGTATATATGCATGTAAATATGATTATATGAGTCTATGTGTGTGTACATATGATTATGCATGTATATGTGTATATGAGTATGTGTACGTGTATGTGAGTATGTGTATGTGTCTATGTGTATTCATTATATGTGTGTAACTGCATGCATGTGTATGTGTGTGTAAAAATGTGCATGTATGTGTGTGTATGTATAAATGTGCATGTATGTGTATATGTGTGTAAATGTGCATGTATGATGTATATGTGTGTGTATGCGTGTATTTATACCTCTAGTCTCACTCTTCTCTCTCTCTCTCTCATATACATACATACATGCATAAACACACATACTCATATCCACATATATATACATAAAAGCAGTGCATATCATGCATTATCGCGATGATGAGCCATAAGTGTTCGCACCTCTTGAACTCCAATCCATTCCCTATGTACACAATGTTCCCCTCTGGCTCTATATCGCAGTCTAGTCCTAAGGTGCCTATGCATGTCCTCATAGGAAACTCTGATCTGCTATCACGATTTGGAGGTGGCATAGGTGTTCTAAAAATAGATAGATAAAAATAAATAAAAATATGTGTTATAATATCATTAAAAAAATTTATGAAAAAAAACATACCTATGAGCAGATAGCTCTCTTCCTGCATGTGGAGCCACAGAAGAGCCCTCCTCTGATCACTGGGTAAGCATATGGATCATACAGTCCAGATCCTCATCAGACATCTCTGAGTCATCATGCATGATGGCCCCTAGAGTATCAGACGGAACTCTTGCTCTCATAAGACTTTTTATGAGAGTGAGTTTCGCCTTTGTCTCTCTACTAGGATCCATAATACCTAACATATAAAACAAAATGGTTAGAAATCAATATATATACGTGTACATATGTATGTGTGTATGCATTAAGTATGTGTATGTATGCATGTGTGTGTATGTATGTGTGTGTATGTGTGTGTGAATGTGTGTATGCATGTGTATGGATCATTATGTGTGTATGTGTCTATGTGTGTATGTGTGTGTGTCTATGTGTATGTGTGTGTGTGTATGTGTTTATGTGTGTGTATGTGTCTATGTGTGTGTATGTGTCTATGTGTGTATGTGTATGCATGTGTGTGTGTGTATGTGTGTGTATGCATTATGTATGCATATGTGTGTGTGTATGCATTATGTATGTGTATGTATGCATGTATGTATGTATGCATATGCATATGCATTATGTATGTATATGTATGCATGTATGTGTATGTGTGAGTATGTCTCTCTATGTGTGTGTGTATGCATATATGTGTGTTTATATGTGTTTTGTATGTGTGTGTATGCATCATTATGTGTGTATGTGTGTGTGTATATGTGTGTGTGTCTATGTGTATGTGTGTGTGTCTATGAGTGTGTATGTGTGTATGTGTATGTATGTATCTATGTGTGTATGTGTCTATGTGTGTATGTGTATGCATGTATGTATGCATATGTGTGTGTATGCATGTGTATGTGTGTGTATGCATCATTATGTGTGGATGTGTCTATGTGTGTATGTTTGTGTGTGTGTATATGTGTGTGTGTATGTGTATGTGTCTATGTGTATGTGTAGCAATGTGTCTATGAGTGTGTATGTGTTTATGTGTCTATGTGTGTGTATGTGTCTATGTGTGTATGTGTATGCATGTATGTATGCATATGTGTGTATGTGTGTGTATGCATTATGTATGCATATGTTTGTGTATGCATTATGTATGTGTATGTAAGCATGTGCATTATGTATGCATGTAAGTATGTATGCATATGCATATGCATATGCATTATGTATGCATATGTATGCATGTATGTGTATGTGTGTGTATGTCTCTCTATGTGTGTGTATGCATATATGTGTGTGTATGTGTGTGTATATGTGTCTGTATGTGTGTATGCATGTGTATGTGTGTATGCATCATTATGTGTGTATGTGTCTATGTGTGTATGTGTGTGTATATGTGTGTGTATGTGTGTGTGTGTCTATGTGTATGTGTGTGTATCTATGAGTGTGTATGTGTTTATGTGTGTGTATGTGTCTATGTGTGTGTATGTATCTATGCATGTGCATTATGTATGCATGTAAGTATGTATGTATGCATATGCATATGCATTATGTATGCATATGTATGCATGTATGTGTATACGTGTGTATGTCTCTCTATGTGTGTGTGTATGCATATATGTGTGTGTATGTGTGTGTATATGTGTCTGTATGTGTGTATGCATGTGTATGCATCATTATGTGTGTATGTGTGTGTATGTGTGTGTGTCTATGTGTATGTGTGTGTATATATGAGTATGTATCTATGAGTGTGTATGTGTTTATGTGTGTGTATGTGTCTATGTGTGTGTATGTGTGTATTTGTATGCATGTATGTATGCATATGTATGTGTATGCATGTGTATGTGTGTGTATGCATCATTATGTGTGTATGTATCTATGTGTGTATGTGTTTGTGTATATGTGTGTGTGTGTATGTGTGTGTGTCTATGTGTATGTGTCGCTACGCGTCTATGAGTGTGTATGTGTTTATGTGTGTGTATGTGTCTATGTGTGTGTTGAGCCCATCAAAGTCATATTGGTCAAAGTCAACTATAGTCAAAGTCAACCACATTCAAAGTCAAAAGGTCAAAGTCAAACTAGTCAAAGTCAACAAAGTCAAGCTCAAAGTCAACTGGTGCAAAGTCAAAGTGCTAAGGTGTAGGTGTCAAAGTGCACAGGTAGTGCACAATTAATTGTCTAGAAAGGGTGAATTGGAGAAAGTGGGTTGCAGGTTGCAGAGGTATTTTCTCTAATTTCCCTAAGGTTCAAAGTGTTTTGGAAGGTTCAGGTGAACCCCCTCTTATGTGCAAAAGTGAAGACTTAAAAGGAAATGTGAAGGTATGTGAAGCGGCAGCGTATGCACAGGTGAAAATATGCCCCCCCAATTAAATTTTTCGTTTTAGTTTAAAGTCACTACACGACAAAACAAGGAGTCGTTGGCTGCCACTTGTGAAGGCAATCTTGGGACATCAAAGTGAGCACCAAGATACTATTGGAGTTAGGAGCGTACATGATCGACACACTCAATTCAAGGCAAGGACTATTCTTGGACCATTCTAGAGTAAGCAAGAGAAGCATAGTCTAAGTGAAGCAAGAGAGAGAAGTGCAAGAGTCACCACTGTGCGACGTAGAGAAGTAGAAGTGAAAGAGTGCATGGAGAGTGACTAAAGGATTGTGCAGAGAGTGCTAAGCTAGTCCCCCAAGGATCTCAAGGCCTCCTTGCAGTGTGCGCGTACCGACAGAGGGTATTCATTCCTCCCTCTTAGTGGAAGCTTGGTGCAAGGTGTGCACAAGAGTAAGCTTGAAGCAAGTGGAGGTCTGATGTAGAGGAGGTCGGCAGCAAGAAGACTTTGGGTATTTGGTAATTTTTAATTGAGCACTCTGTGGGATTTTGCACAGAAGTATTGGCTTGTGTTGTGCTTCAACATTGTAATTGTCTTAGTGTAATCAATCGGTAGAGGCTTCTAGGGTGTATTTTCTCTTCTTGTCTTTTCCTTTTCTCCTACAAACCCTCAAACTCCTTCTTGTCCAAGAATCCCCCAATAGTGTGTGTATGTGTCTATGCATGTATGTATGCATAGGTGTGTGTATGCTTTATGTATGCATATGTTTGTGTATGCATTATGTATGTGTATGTATGCATGTAAGTATGTATGTATGCATATGCATATGCATATGCATTATGTATGCATGTATGTGCATGTGTGTGTATGTCTCTCTATGTGTGTGTGTATGCATATATGTGTGTGTATGTGTGTGTGTATATGTGTGTGTATGTGTGTATGCATGTGTATGTGTGTGAATGCATCATTATGTGTGTATGTGTCTATGTGTGTGTGTATATGTGTGTGTATGTGTGTGCGCGTCTATGTGTATGTGTGTGTGTCTATGAGTGTGTATGTGTTTATGTGTGTGTGTATGTGTCTATGTGTGTGTATGTGTGTATGTGTGTATGTGTATGCATGTATGTATTCATATGTGTGTGTATGTGTGTGTATGCATTATGTATGCATATGTGTGTGTATGCATTATGTATGTGTATGTATGCATGTGCATTATGTATGCATATGCATTATGTATGTGTATGTATGTATGTGCATTATGTATGCATATGTGTGTGTATGCATGTAAGTATGTATGTATGTACACATATGCATATGCATTATGTATGCATGTATGTGTATGTGTGTGCATGTCTCTCGATGTGTGTGTGTATGCATATATGTGTGTCTATGTGTGTGTGTATGTGTGTGTATATGTATGTGTATATGTGTGTGCATGTGTATGCATTATGTGTGCATGTGTGTATGCAACATTATGTGTGTATGTGTGTATATGTGTGTGTATTTGTGTGTATGTGTGTGTGTCTATGTGTATGTGTGTGTGTGTCTATGTGTGTGTGTATGCATATGCATGTGTGTGTGTATGCATATGCACGTGTGTGTAAGTGTGTGTGTGTGTGCGCACATACCTTGCTTCAACGAGATGCATCTCTCTTTCTCTTGCTCTCTCTCTCTCTCTCTCTCTCTCGGTCTCTTCTTGCTCTCATGTCCAAATCCCGGCACAAATGTGCCGGAGAAATCGATTTTTTTTTTACATTCCAGAGCGTCGCATATGCCACGCTGTCTAGTTTGCCAACATCACAAATAACGTCGCTAGTTAGCCACGGTATTTGCGATGCACTAATCTAGCGTCGCATAAGTGACGAAGGTATCGCTTATGTGACGAATGCGTGAAAAAAAAATCCAAAAACAGCACTGTCGCTTATGCGATGCTAGCATTGCATAAACGATGGTGTTCGTTTTTTTTCAATTTGGGGTGTCGCTATGCCCCCCTATTTCTTTTAGCGTTTTAAGGCATTTGGATTGCCTTTCATCATCAAACAAAGAGTAGAACCAAAACTCTGATATGAATCGAGAAGACCATTCAGAACGGTATGCAGAAGTGAACTGTCAGGAAAGACTTCATCAGCAAAAATCAACAGTTCTTTAAAATCTTTGATCTTTGTCAAAAAACTATCCATTTATAGTACTAGCAAGCGATGGGCAGAGCGATCGAACTATAGACTAAAGTAGGAAGTCCAGGAATTGTGACCTTCACCTTTGGGTCTTTTCAATCAAGAGGGTGGTGAAACTACTACATGTACAAGTGAATTCGCACACACTTGTTTTGAAGTAATGCAGTTATGCAAGTTCATCAGGAGGCTGAGGATAATTGAAAGGTTGTGGCTACAAGGTGGAGTCAGGCCATGAAATTCTACACACACAAGATTCACTCTAAGAAGTTTGAAGTCTACAGAACAATCATCTTACATGAAGAATGGATCAAGGATGAAAGCCTTCTTGATCAATCTTGAAAGCTATATCAAGTACATGAATCAATCAGTGAGTAGAAGGCATCATAAGGGGGCTATCAGTAGAGTATTTTACACATGAGGTTTCCTTCAAATGCTCCATTGCTGAACTATGACACTGATATGGCCCTTAGGCTTTGCTTCCAATGTTTTGAGAAAAAGAGAAGCAAGAGTAGCCTCAAGAAGGAGTTTGCACATGCTCTAAAATTCTCATTGAGTACTATTTGTTTCTTTTACATGAAGGCTCATTGAGATTCACTGAAATTTTCAGCTGTAGTTGTGCCAAGTAACCATATTGGTTACATCATCAGAATCAAGGGAATTTTGCACTCCACCTTGCTTCTCTATGATAGAACCATGCCCTCGTAAAACTCTTGCTAGCCCTTTTCCTGACTTTTTTATCCTCCATTTCTGACATAGTTGATTTGGCTACCTCATTTCATAGGCGGGAGGATGTCCTTGAACTTCTTGATGGGTTAATGTTTTGATGGTCATTGATACCTTCCCCATCCATGACTCCATAGCGATTGGATTTACTCGTTGGCGAACCCTGTACTTCACCTACTTCACCTGCTCCATTAGTGCTAGTACAGGATCTATGTCTTTCTTCTAGCACTAACTTATCGGGATCTCATATGTCCTTTTCACACTACAACAGATCGATGGTATACCGAGGTTTTTACTGAGGAAAATGAACGCGGCTTTATTTGCCGCGACGCCGGTGTAAATGTCGGTGTGCGCATCGGTACCAAAGCGTCGGTATATGCGTCCGTATACGCATTGGTATATGCGTCGGTATTACCGGCGTCCATACCGATGCATATAACGAGGCTTGTGCTAGATATATCGTCGCCTATACCGTCGCCTGCTGGGTGTACTGATGGTTATTCCGATGACACTACTGGGAGTACCGTCGTGTATACCGACGACCATACCTACAAAATTTTTTTTGGGTAGAATGTTTTGTCTTTTGCTATAGCAACATTACCATGATGTTGCTTAACAAAAGACAATACACTCTGCCCAAAAAAAAACTGAGTACATGTGATGTGTACTCTAATGACAAAACCGAAATATGATTTCATGAAACAGAGTATTATTGGACACAAAAGAGATAATCAGAATGAACTATGAACCATGTACAAAAGAAGTTATATATTTCAATAATGAAGCATGTACAAGAGTGTGGCAAACCACTGTCATATATGATGCTTTTACAAAATGTGGCAAAGCAATGTATTGCCATATGAAAATCAAATACAAAACATTGGTCTTCCACTGGCATACACATGCAAAGAACGTTCCGTATCAACAGTCTTACAACAAAGAACATTAATGGAATGAGATAAATTCACATGAAAATTACAAACAACAAGTAAAAACCAAGTTTATAAATTAATTACCTCATCGCAAATGCTCCCATGAAACTACCGCACCGCGTCCCTCCAAGTCCTGCAAAAGTGCAGTCAACCCATGACTATATCCGTAAGACTCCTCCGTTCGTGTTGGAGGACGACCCATTGCAAGCTCGTGAAACAAATATAAAAGGATTAGAGAAACATACATGCGAAATTTAACACAAATAAATTCAATAAATGAAATGGTACTTACAAACTCATGACGCATCGTGTCATATCCATCGCTGCCCAAATATGACGGTCCAATCATATCTAAATGTGTGGCTACGGCATTTCGCTGCTGGCGATATCGATCAGGAGTCTGCTACTGCTCGTCACGAATCATGTCCCACTCCTCAGCATCTAACCATACAGGCTTTGGTAAGCCTTCTTTGAAAGCATCACGAGCCTCGGATCGTGGATGGGACATGACCTCACGTGTGGTGTGCATAATCCACTCTGAACTGACAATAGGTTGTCCATCGGCTGGTCGAAACTCCTAGTAAATCATCTGTGTGATATAATTCTTCCGATCTTTATCCTGTTCACTCCATTTCAGCATGATGGAGTGTCCAAACTGGATGGAGCAAAGCTATCATATGCGTACACGCATTGCTTTGCCAACCACATCCATCACCGAAGCTCCATCTCGGATACTATACACCTTGGAGTCATCATGGTCATGAGCACCCCAAGGTGTACGTGGTGTTCCACATGGTGTACTGCATGGCATACCTACATCTGAGGTACTCGTCCTAGGAGTAGAAGCGGGCGACACAACATCCGTCGCACTGCCTCCACAACAACTGCCTCCTCCACCTCCAGACCTACCTGTAGATCCACTCCTAGAATCTCCTGCTCCAGAGCGTGACCTCGATCTACGAGACTGGCCAGAACCTATATCGCACTGAGGTGTCAAACGCACATGTCTACTAGTAGACCCAGCAGGAGATGGCTACAAAGATGGTCGTGGTGGAGTCACAAAGCTAGGAGACATACCTCCTACGGGAGTAGCACCACCCGCAAGAGTGACAGCGGCAGGAGTGATACCCGCGGGAGTGACACCGGTGGGAGTGAGGTCAGCGGGAGTGAGGCCGGCAAGAGTAAGGCCACCAGGAGTGAGGCCGGGAGGAGTGCTACCACGAGCGATCCAAAACTGTGATGCAGCGGCCATATACGTAGGAGGAACCTGAGAGATGAACTCCAAAAACTGCTCCTCTGTCATGGAATGTGGAGTGACTGGAGGACTGTCTCCCATTGTGCTCTGGAATAAAAGAACTCAAATAATTAGCATGCGATAAGAAAAGTAATACAGAGAATAAACAAAAAAAAAGCAAAAATTAGTACGTACAAGTGTTTTATTCAAAAGTCCTCTATTCTAGCATCCTCTTCAAGATCCGATGCACGGAGAATATCTATCTCTATATTGATGGCTTCTAAATTGCTTGCTATGCTGGTTTCTCCTGATCATCGTTTATTGCTTCGTCTTCTCGAACAATGACCTCTTCTTCAATGACCTCTTCTTCTCGAACAATGATCTCTTCCTCCTCGACTATCGAATGAATCTCTAAGTCCACTAGAGATGGACTTTCTTCTACATCTATGTTTTCAAAAATTTGTCTACTACGTGGAGCGACTTGTAAAACAAATAGCCACTCTGGGTCTTTTGAATTTGGTATAAAAACAACTTGCTCACAGTATTTGGGAAGTACAAATGTATCCCTTTCATCTGTCCATAATCTTGTGGAGTCCACATGAAGCAAACCGCTCTTATCCCGTCTCACTGTTGCGTTTCATGATTGATCACCAATTCACTCCAATAAGGGAGTTCATGAAAAATGGACAACTGTTTCATGCCAGCAACTGGATTTTCTGAATCCCACAGTTGTTTCCAATTGTTAGCTTTCATTTGGTGTGCGCTTGTCGACCAATTTTTCCTTCACATAAAACATGTCCATCAGGCAAATATCTATGATGTCCTTCATAGACAGTTTTACGTAGTGCTTTGGAATAGCATTCTTCGAGTCGTGGTCCACATAAAGGACAAGCATGGTAACCCGAAATCGATAAACCTGAACATTCACCATAACCAGGCCAATCATGCATTGTCCACATAAGTATGCCTTGCACTCGCACGTCTCGTCTTCTTATAGGTTGAGGCATGTCACGCACAGTAATCCCATCCCATAAAATGCGCAATTCTTCCACAAGTGGTGCAAGATATACATCCATGTTTTTACCTTATACTTACCTGGTACAATAAGAGCTAATAATAAATGACCTTTCTTTGTGGCCAACCATGGAATATTATAATTGACCAAACATACAGGCCATGTGCTCCATGAAAAACTTCGTAATCCAAATGATTCACTCCATCCATAGCTAGGCCTAGACGTATGGACCGAGGCTCACTAGCAAACTCTGGCCACTTACTATCTATGTGCTTCCAAGCATCAGAGTCAGCTGGCACTCGCATTACATTATCTGTAGACCTTCTCTTTGTATGCCATGACATTAACTCAGCTATAGATTTGCATCTAAACATGTTCTTAATTCGTGGAATGATAGGAAAGTGGCGAAGAACCTTTGCGGGGATTGCTTCGCCTACAATGTCTTCTCTAAATCTATTTGCTCCACACATTGGACATACGTGGAGATGCTCATACTCATTCCGAAAGAGAATGAAATGATTCGGACAAGCATGAATTTTAGTATAATCCATTCCAATGGACTGTAAAAGTTTTTTCGCATCTCCACGTGTTGAAGGCATGTCATTGCCCTCTGGCAAAAATTGATCTTTAAGAAGCCTGCAATAAGCAATTAAAATGATATTAGTAAATGAAGTTATTGTGATACAACAATGAAAGCCAATTTGTTCTCCACTTACCTGAACAATTCAGTGACACTACTATCTGACCATCCATAAACGGATTGCAGATTGATCATCACAAGTGAAGCACGTAGTACAGATATCTTTGCTCCATTGTAAAGTGGTAAACGAGCTAATCTTTGCATGTTTTCATATTCTTCATCAACTTCTGATCGTGGAATTTCTGCTGTGTCCATGAAACTCTCGACACATTCTTCACCATCATGACCTTCGTCCATCTCATAAAATGCTTCAAGCATCTCTTCCATATGTTCATTCTGTGTAATATTAATAGTGCTTGCTTGTACGTCTAAGTCCTTTTTTGCTCTCTTTTGTCCACGAGAGGTTACAGGTGCAATGTCGTTTGGGTCCATCTGCTCACCTGGGGGACCATGCGAATGATAGCGTAGGTTTTCCAGTGGACTCTTATCAAAGGATCCATACTCTCTAACATGTGCAGTACAAATCCGTCGTTTCTGATAAATTTGATACTTTCACTGTGTGCAAGGACATGCCATTCTCCCTTCAGGATCCAAAGAAGCCATCTGCTACAATATGGACATTTTAGAATATTTGTTTTTTTATTAAACCTAAAACTCTAACTCTTAAAGACTTAAATATGAAATACTAAACCTAAATATTTAAATACCTAAAAAAACTTAAAACCCTAATTTTAAAACCCTAATTTTAAAACCCTAATCTATATAGCTATCCTATTTTATCTATATATTCAGATTTTTTCTTGATTGATCCTATTTTATATATATATTTATTTATTTATTCAGATTTTTTTCCTCTTAATTGAGTTATATGTATGCCTAAACCCTAAAACCCTAATTTTAAAGATCTAGTCCTAAATTATGTATATTTCTATGCACATGTGTATATACATGTATATATGTATTATATGTGTATGTGTATGTGTGTATATATGTTATATAGGTGTTAAAACCCTAAAACCCTAATCCAAATGACCTAGACCTAAAACATGTATATATATGTATGCATGTGTATATAAATGTGTATATGTATATATATGTGCATATAGATAGGTGTATAAGTATGTGTGTTTGTGTATTGTATATATATTCACTCTAGTTAAAATGATTAAATTTAAAGCTATTTTTATATATTTAATCATATATATTTCATTTATTTATTTAAAATACTAGTTCTTATCATATTTTATTATCTATATAATTATCCTACCTTATATATATATATTATTTATATATTCAGATTTTTTCCTGACTTAATCCTATTTTTATATATTTAATTATAAATATTTAATTAAAGTTTTTAAAACACTAGTTCTTTTATATTTATTTATCTATATAATTATCCTATTTTATATATATATTTACTTATATATTCTTTTTTTCATTATGTAATCCTATTTTTATATATTTAATTTTATATATTTAATTAAATTATTTAAAACACTAGTCCTTTTTATATTTAGTTATGTATATAATTATCCTATATATATATATATATATATATATATATATATATATATATATATATATATATATATATATATATATATATATATATATTCATATTTTTTCCTTATGTAATCCTATTTTTATATATTTAATTATATATATTTAATTAAATTATTTAAAACACTAGTTCTTTTTATATTTATTTATGTATATAATTACCTTATTTTATATATATATTTATTTATATATTCAGATTTTTTCCTTACAGAATCCTATTTTTATATATTTAATTTTATATATTTAATTAAAACCCTAATCTTAAAATTCTAGATCTAAAATATGTATATTTTTGTATGCATGTGTATCTACATGTCTATATGTATTATATGTGTATGTGTATGTGTGTATATATGTTATGTAGGTGTTAAAACCCTAAAACCCTAATCTTAAAGATTTAGACTTAAATCTGAAATACTAAAACCTAAATACTTAACCACGAATAAAAATCTAAACCCCTAATCCTAAAACC
>CM035415.1:51010113-51077613 GCA_020310875.1 Ceratopteris richardii | reverse complement strand
CTACTAGACTTCCCTTTCTATTGTGCTTTTGTCATAGAATCTACTCAGCCATCACACTCCCAGTATCTCTATCAATTAGGACCTTTGTCTCTATGAACCTCACAAATCTTCTGAAGTGGTTTTCGAGCCCTTTGTCATTCCTTCCCACTTTTGGCCTTGTCTCCAAAAATTTCTTTCATTACCATGTAGAGTGCCTCAAACTTGCTCTTCAATTCTTCCTTCTCCTTTTCCTATAGATCTCCTTCAACTAACCCACGGCATACTCATCAATAGCATCAGTCAAGCTCACAAGTTTTTTTCCTATGGATCTCCTTCAACTGACCCATGGCATACTCATCAATAGCATTAGTCATAATCAACACCTCATAGCCCTACTACTAGTTTCTACTGCACTCTCAGCCTCTGTGTTAGCCATCTCTATTCTAGCGTCTGTTCCTAGAGGCTTTCAGTTGTTTTGTCCTTTGCGGAGATGAGATGATCACCTACCTATTTGGATAACATTTCCTTCATCATGTCAAGCCCACTATCCTCTTTCACGTCTTTCTCTGAGAAGGCATTTTCAACATTCGTATTGAGAAGCTTTGAAGAGTTTGACATAACCTGATCACACCTATGAGGGAACCATGATATAGGTTAAGAGGATTCACCTGTGACACTTGACGTGTCATCCAATGGATTTTCTCACTCGGGCAAAAACTCGTACTGTGTGGTCCCTAGCTCAAGCCATCCCTTTTAATATCGGTGCTTTTATAACTTACTTGTTCAAATTTCTCTCTGAGGGCTTCAACCATTGTAGAGTCGACCCTCAAGCTAAGGCTTCTACCTACTTTTCTCGTAATAATACTAGGTTGCATAGCCTTTCCTTGGAGATAATTTCTCAAGCTCATCTAGATAATAACTTCATCATTAGGGAAAAAAATGAACCCTGCATGGGCCTTTTGGATTAAGGAGTGATTAGTGATGGACCAATGAGAGAGGGTGGTGGACGTAGTCTATAGCCTATAAATCTCTAGGCTGAAGGGGGATGAGGGGACATGATTCCCCTATGTTCAAGTTTTGCCTCTAGAGAGAGAAAGGAATCTCGTAACTTACCTGGGCCCAAAAATTCATAAAATTCAAAAATGTATAAAACACACCATTTAATGCCCCCCCAACCACTTCTTAGGATCAAAAGTACTATTTTTGGCTCTTAAATCAAAATCCATGCATGAACTGACCTAAAAAAAGTGAATTTTTCAAAAATAACTCAAAATACAACTTTCTCCCTGCAAAACCTCACATTTTCATAGCCAGGTCCCAAAAAGTCATCTCTTTCCACTACTTTCTCTCCCTAGCACACCATTGCAGCTCCTGCGTCTCCATTTCTTTCTCTGTGCATCTTCTTCTTTGAATTTCTACTATCACTTCCATAGCCTGAACTCCAATGGAGAAACCTAAATCTCATAGACATCCAAAAGATGAGGTTATCGCGATAAAATGTCACAATATCAAGGCTATAGAAGGAATTTGGTTAGGACATGAGTTCTGCAAAGGTGCATGGGTGTACTTGCAACCCTCTGGTGTTGGTCCTCATCATGTAAGAGATCTTGGAACCTTGGATCTTCATTGGAAAGGGAAGTTATTAGGCTTCAGAAAGCTCAAAAATGGTGAAACTATTGCCATTCTACAACATGTTTTCACAATGTCAAGCATGAAATTGGAAAACTCAAACAAAATGAGATATCCTATCAACTATAAGTATTCAATGACTTTTGTTCAAATTTCTTAATATACCTTGTTAAGTTGTGTAGTTTTTTGTTGCAGAAATATTTCCTTCTACTTTGGTGGAAGAACAACCACTTCATAGTCTTACAGGTACCTTCCAAGCATTGCATGCAGATGTTGGGTCCGTAGTCTTTCCACAAGCCCGTCCTGCTCAACTACTATGTGAAAGAGTTTTCTTTTATACTCATACATATGTTGTACCCTCGTCAGCAAATGATTTGGCAGGTTAGAGGTGATTAGGGTAGATTCTCTTTTAAAGCTCGAGTGGCCACAACCTGATATATGGACATTAACATCTTTGAAGCATAAGATGGTGATGGAATACACAACTCTTTGAAATTTACAAGAGTTTCAAGATCTGTAGGATTACATTGGTGTGCTCGTATTCATTGTTTTGTACATTTATTTCAGATATTCACAATTCTAAAGACTTCAACAATGTTCATGCTAAAAGATATCACATATGACCAGGTGGAGGGTTTACTAGGTGAAAATTGGGGACTTGTAGAAGGATGCACCAAAGGGGATAGATGCCTTTGTAAAATTGGTGCAACAGGCATAGGATTTCGATACTTGAAACATCGTACTTCATTGTACATTAGATTCTACTATGATCCTTGGATGTGTAAACTTGGTGAATGGATACTATTATAAAGTTATGAGGATATTTTAATTTCATTTGAAATCAACATAAATCTACCCAACAACAAAATGGAAATTATTTCAGTAAATCATCATTGGACTCTTGCCAACATGAGAGAACATCTAGTAATAATGGGATTTGAGGATCTGGATCAATCAAAGTTTAGAATACAAGGGCATAAGGTAAATATCATATGATATTTTTTTCTTTTGTTTATACAAATTTTTATATTCAAATATGTTATTTTAAAGTTTTCTATTTGTCTGCAGATTGGTAAGAGGTTGGAGGATAAAATTAAAGTCCTTCCTGAATGGAGTGTAGATGGCACTCAACTTTCATTGTCATAGCTCAAGAACTATTTGAGTACGAGAGTGTACACACAACCTATTTCCCATTCATAATCCTTCCTTTGCTACACTGTATTTAACATGCAAGACATGTAGCATGTAACATTTTTTGATCTCAATATGATGTACAATTTGCCAAATCTTTGATTTTTCCAATGGAAATTTATTATAATTTTAAAATTTTGAGAATTTATTTTTTATATTGTGTAGATGAGGTGTATTTTATTCTTCTTAATTCAATTGTTTTTATGAGCCAAAGTTTTTTTTTGAGAGTTTTGTGCATGATTCTTTTATTTGAAGGTATAAATTTTAGTTTTAAAATGGGTTCCACTCACTTAAAAATTTTGAAACTACTATAAAAGCAACACTTATTCTCTCATTTCTCACTTTTGCAACCAAGAAGAGCTAGAAGCACTCACAGAGCATGCACACAAGCTAGTATCACATACAATGGTTGCCTCAACCTCTAGTACCCCGCAACCCAAAAGTCCTCGAGAACTCTTCAATGAGTTCTTAGAATCAACTGAGTTCAAAGGTCAAACACACTTGTATGACCTATTGTCTAGATTTCATGATCTAGAGAAAACAATTCAACTGAACTCTGATGTGCTCGAGGAAATCATAGAGTTCGTTGAGTACTACATCTTGCATTACTCTATAGAAATACAACCTTATGAGGGTAAATGGGTCCCATGTGACCTTTTACTCTACATACACATAAGCGCTTCATGGCAATTGCTGAAAATGGAGGGCACTTATTAAATGACTCTATGCCATTAATAAAGAAACTTAACAAAAAGAAGAGGATGGGTACAAAGTACCTTTCCTATATTGCAACTACATATTTTATCATGAATGAGGAGCCCAAACCTGTTGGAGATAGACGTCTGCGGAAGCACGCGAACATCACAAGGAAGAAGAAGAAGCTTGGAGCACAAACACACAATACTGAATGTATTACTAGAGAATGTACAAAGATAAGTAGCCCATTAGGGCAATAGGCGTATATACAAGCCGGGGGAAAAAAACCTCCTAAAGAGGGAAAAAAGTGCCCCGGCGGTCCTAGTGTGTTCACACACATCACTACCTAAATATATCAACAAATCCCCCCTGGGAGTGATGCGGTGAACAAGGAGCTGGCACTCATGTATAAGGAAGTGCCAAGCTATGTGGAAATCACTCCACAAAAGGAAGTAAGCCCAAAGCTTTGCGGAAAGCTTCAAACTTCTCCCTAGGCAGAGCCTTCGTGAAAAGGTCTGCAATGTTCTCCTACGTGGTCACATATTCCAAGATGATCTCCCCAGCAGAGAACCTCTCCCTGACATAGTGTTAATTGTTGGTGCAATTCAAGCCTTCACAATTTGGCTTGGATTACTTCATGAAGACACCACTAGAAGGATGGACCATAGGAACTTATGCTTATAAGTTCTTAACATTTTACTCCTTGTAAAAGTCTAAAAGACTTGGCATTTCTTATGTACACACCTACTTGATTAGAGTCGTGAAAGAAGTTGTTGATTGATTGAGAGAATATCTCATTACCTTTTAGGTGAAAGATTCTAGGAGTTTGAATTTGAATTCAAATTTGAAGTTTCAACTCAACTCTATAAAAGATGCAAGTCAAAAGTCGCGGGTAGCTTAGCTCATTCTAGCTCACTTCCCGAGACATCTATCATTTCTATCTGAGTGTGTATGAGTGCTACATTGAAGCCCATACCTCATTACCTCATCTAGCTATGGTTATCATGCTAATGAGATTGTACAATTATGTCAATTAATAGATATATTCACATTCATCAACTCTGTGTTCTCTGAGTGTATCACTTCAAGTCCGCCAACTTCAAAGAGGCATATCTCATTGCCTACTTCACCAAATCAAGTGATTCAAAGCTTGGTGGATCCAGCTCAAAGCATACTACAAGCATACAAAGTTTTGAAGCAACTTGGTTCAGCCAATCTCGAGAAATTTTCGTCGAAATGCTCACTAGTATTTGTCTGCATACTTCCTAAAATGTCGGGGATGTCCATAAATTTGCTAAAGTGATTTCTCCTAGTATAGTTTATCATTTTGAATGATTCCACTTTTAAATGTTAGCTTACTAAGCTAATAAAATACCTCTAGAAGGAATTTTGCCAATTGTAAGTGTACTGGTCATACTGAGTGAAAGACTGAGCAGGTATCAACACCAAAATAGAAAGTTTTCTAGCTTTGTGATTCACAAACTCATCTGTTTTGATCAAGTCATTACTCAAACCTTTTCCAAAGTACATATAGCATTTCTTGGTATCATTTGGAAGCTAAGGGTGTCTACTAATCATATCTGGAGTCACTGAGGGCTGGTGCAAAGCAGGATTAGCAGCACCTACTTAATCTTCTGAAGGATCCATCCATCTTTCCCAACAGTGGTATCAGAGCAAACAAGGTAACATGGGAGATGGTTTTCCTTCATTCATTGATAAATTGGACAGGAACAATTATCAAGCTTGGTCTCTGAGGATGAAGACCTATCTACAAGGAAGAAGTCTATTTGGATTCATCTCAGGAGATGAGGAATTGCCCTCATTCAAAGCAAGGGGTCTACCCACCAAGGAAGAACAAGAAAGGCTTAATACATGGTGTGCAAAAGATGCATTGGCAAGGTCTTATCTTCTTAACTCTATATCTGATTTCCTTTTACCTCATATCAGGAATTGTAAGACTTCCCAAGAAACTTGGGAAACCTTGTCATCATATTTTTCATCTAATACAAGGGCCAGGAAGAATCAATTGTGGATTGAATTCACAACCCTTAGGAAGCAACCAAAGCAATCAGTCTCAGAATTTGTGACCAAGATCAAGGATGTGGCAGACCAATTAGCAAGCATAGGAGAGGAGATTGAAGAGGAACAAATAGTAAGGCAAGTAACCAATGGACTAAAGGCAGATGATAAGTGGGAAAGCTTCACCACTGCAATGGATCTCTACATGGATATGCATACCCCAGATCTCACAACTCTGATGGGCCAACTATTCACACATGAAGCAAAGTTCACAAAGGTTGGAGATACATCTAAAGGTAACACTCCTTCTGCCCTATATACTGATAAAAAGGTTAAAGACAAAGGTAAAAGTAAAAAGCAAGAAGATGAAGGTTCTACCTCCCAAGCCAACTATGCAGGGAGAGGTAGATCTTCAAGAAGCAGGGGCAGAGGAGGTAAGCAAGGTAGGGGGAGACCCTACAATTCATCACCATGCAATATTTGTGGATTGTATAACCACACCACAGATGAGTGCTACAGAAACTACAAAAATCAGAGAGGAAGAGGCTATCAAAGAGGTGGATACTCTCAAGGCAGAGGAAGGTTCAACCAACACCAAGGCTACAATGGCTACAACAATAACTACAACAACAATCACAACAACAACCATAATGGTAACTACCAAGGAGGATTCAGAAATAGGAAAGACTACAACAACTACACAGAGGAACAAGATGACTCCCTATTAATCATGAATATGACTTCCAAGTTAGGTATCAATGATGATCATCTGTTTTATATTGATTCAGGGTGTTCTAATCATGTAGCTGGCAATGTGGCACTACTCTCTGATCTTGAGGAACCAAAGGGCAAACATCAAGTACATACAGGTGATGATACTAAGCATTCTGTAGTAAAGATTAGAAATGTAAAAACTTGCGATGGTAACCAGAACCTATTGAGCAGGGTACTTTATGTACCAACCATTACCAAAAACTTAATGAGTGTTGGTCAGATTGTGGAGAAAGGTTTACAGGTCAGGTTCAATCAACATGGAGCATATGTAGAGGACCCAAGACATGGATTCAAAAGGATAGCCAAGGGAGAAAAATCAGGTAGATTATTTACTTTTGAGCTAGAAGATACCAAAAACATTGCTTTATATAATTACAAGGATCAAACACTTTCAGAATTAGAAATATGGCACAAGAGATTAGGTCACATAGGTGAAAGGACCTTAAAGCAAATGTGCAGGGACCAATGTGTGCTTGGGATACCTAATGTATCCAAGCAACACATGATTTACAAATGTGGTGCTTGTCAGTTTGGTAAGTCTCACAGATTGCCCTACTCAAGGAAAGGTTTTATGCATGAAGATTACCTAGACTTGGTACTGTTGGAGATAGACATCTGCGGAAGCACGCGAACAACACAAGGAAGAAGAAGAAGCTTGGAGCACAACACACAAGACTGAATGTATTACTAGAGAATGTACAAAGATAAGTAGCCCATTAGGGCAATAGGTGTATATACAAGCCGAGGGAAAAAAACCTCCTAAAGAGGGAAAAAAGTGCCCCGGCAGTCCTAGAGTGTTCACACACATCACTACCTAAATATATCAACAAATCCCCCTGGGGAGTGATGCGGTGAACAAGGAGCTGGCACTCATGTATAAGGAAGTGCCAAGCTATGTGGAAATCACTCCACAAAAGGAAGTAAGCCCAAAGCTTTGCGGAAAGCTTCAAACTTCTCCCTAGGCAGAGCCTTCGTGAAAAGGTCTGCAATGTTCTCCTGCGTGGGCATATATGCCAAGCTGATCTCCCTAGCAGAGAACCTCTCCCTGACATAGTGATAATGCACCTCAATGTGCTTAGTGCGAGCATGGAACACAGGGTTCCTCGCAACTGCCAATGCGCTCTGACTGTCAGTGAAGATGGTGGTGGCAGAAGACTGGCCAACACCCAAATCAGCCATAAGGCGTCTGAGCCACACACACTCAACAGTCGCTGTGAAAGCTGCCCTATACTCAGCCTCACAACTGGAAGTGGCCACAGTAGGCTGCTTCTTGCTCAACCAAGATATACATGAGCTACCAAGCATGAAGCAAAAACCACTGGTGGACACACGAGTGTCATAGCAACCAGCCCAATCTGAGTCAGAAAAAGCATGCAAATCTGGCGGTAGTGATCCCCCCTTGGGATAAAACAACCCAAGTAGCCGAGTACCACTCAAGTAGCGAAAGATGCGCTTAACCGCTTTCCAATGCGTGACTCTTGGGCAATGCATAAACCTGCTCATCTGTGAGACAGCAAACTGAATATCTGGCCGAGTAATGCATAAATAAATCAAGCATCCAATAGCCTACTGATAGAGAACAGCATCAAATGCATCTCCAGCATCATGAAGACTCAATCGTAAACCTGTCTCCATAGGAGTGGCAATAGGCTTACAGTCTTCAAGGCCAAAACGCTGCAATACTGTGTCAATATATTTCGTTTGACACAAAGCCATTCCACCATCAACGTGCATAAACTGAATGCCCAAATAGTGATGCAAATGCCCCAAATCAGACATCTCAAATGAGGCATGCAAATCAGCCTTAAAATCAGCAATATGTGTCTCAATAGGACCAGTGAGCAGCATCTCATCAACATAGACAACAATGATCAGAAGCACATCATTAGCACGCTTAACATATAAGGTGCTTTCAGTTGGACTATTCTCAAAACCATGTGCAATCAGATAGGCATGTATCTTCTCATACCAAGCACGTGGTGCTTGCTTTAAACCATATAATGCCTTCTTTAACCTGCAAACCTGGTTTTCATGCCCTTTCTGCACAAAGCCACGGGGTTGAAAAACATACACTTCTTCATGCAAGTCACCATTCAGAAATGCTGTTTTAATGTCCAACTGATGTACATTCCAACAATGATGGGCTGCAAGTGCACAAATGCTGCGAACAGTAGTCATACGGCATGTAGGTGCAAAGGTCTCATCAAAATCAATGCCTCTTTCCTGTGCATAACCCTTTGCAACAAGCCTAGCCTTATACCTGTCAACTGTACCATCAGGTTTACGCTTCAGCTTGTATACCCACTTAGTGCCAATGGCCTTCTTTCCAGGAGGCAAGTCACATAAAGACCATGTACCATTCTTCATTATAGCATCATATTCAGATTGCATAGCAGCCATCCAATTTTTTGAATTTTGTGCTTCATCAAAAGAAAGAGGCTCATTCTCATCACAGAGACTAGATGCAGCCATAGCATAGCAATCTGATGCAAAGGAGGCACTATGAGAGCCTGAACGAGTACGATATGACAAAGGTGCATCTAATTTGCTGTCACGCAAAGTCTGCACCAGCCATTTTGGCATAGTTTTTGCCTGCTCAATATCAGCTCTCTCATCAACAAGTGCATCATGTAAATCTGCATCAGAAATGGAATGATCTGCATCATCATATGAAACCTGCAAAGTCTGAGAAGTTGCCTCATTAGGACCAGCACTAGCCTGTCCACCTGTAAAAAGAGGCATCAAAGTATCATACATGTCTTTGGAGCTAACAAATGTCTCCTTAGTACATGAAAGCAATGGCTGAATAGCATCTTCCACAAAGACAACATCACGGCTAACCAGAATGCGTTTAGTCTGTGGATGATACAGACGATAGCCTTTACTTTCAGAACTGTACCCAACAAAAATACATTTTACTGCCTTATCATCCAATTTTCTGCGATGTTGTTCAGGCACTAATGCATATGCCAAACAACCAAAAACACGCAGATGAGCAACAGATGGCTTGCGGTCATGCCAAGCCTCATATGGAGTGATAGACTGCAATGCTTTAGTGGGACACCTGTTCAGTACATATGTTGCACACATGACAGCCTCAAGCCAGAAACTATGTGGTAAAGCCTGACTTTTGACCATGCACCTCGCCATATCCATGAGTGACCTGTTCTTTCGTTCAGCAACTCCATTCTGTTGAGGTGTATACGGCACTGTACACTGGTGTTTTATCCCACGTTCAGCCAGAAATGCATTAAAATCTGAAGACATATATTCCCCCCCTCGATCAGAACGGAGGGTGCCCATTTTACATGCTGACAGATTTTCAGCTAAAACCAAAAACTGTTTGAAGCACATGAACACTTCGGACTTTGCTTTGAGTGGATATACCCATGCATGCCTGGAAAAATCATCAATGAAAGTCACGAAGTAAAGGTAATTTCCAAAAGAGGGTGTCTGCATAGGACCACAGACATCACTATGTACAAGCTGCAATTTCTGCGTAGCCCGAACTGAACCATCTTTTGGAAAGGAAGAATGCTGCATTTTGCCCAAAATATAGCCTTCTCAAACATGTTTTCCAGGTGCCTCAAGTTTGGGCAAAGAGGACACCATTTCAGATTTCTGCAAGCGTAACAAACTAGCAAAATTCAGATGACCAAAGCGTGCATGCCAAAGCTTTGCATCTGACATAGCTTGAGAATCATGAACTGCACATGCCGAATCATTCACAGATCTTTCATAGTCTATGAGCTTATACAGCCCACGACATAAAATGCCAGAAGCAATAATCACATCGCCATTTGAGAGATCATGAACTGTACACCTGTCATCAACGAATTTCACAACCAAGCCAATCTTGGCTAATGCAGAAACTGACAACAGGTTCTTTTTGATCCCTGGCACAAATAAAGCATCTGACAAAGTGAAAGAACTACCATCAGCAGTAGTCAGAATGATCTTACCAACTCCCATAACAGGATAAGAGGAGTTATTGGCGCATGTGACAGTATTCCCTGTAGGGGTAGGCTCGAGTGAAGCGAAGAAACTACGCTGCGAGGTAATATGTTTGGTCGCCCCACTGTCAAAGTACCAAACATCTGAGTCTACTGCAGACATGCACTGATCATGTGAAGATGGGTCAAAACTGCAGACAGTAGTAAACGCCCATTCTTCTTCCTGCACAAGATTTGCAGACTCTGTTTTTGGTGTAGAGGCCTCTGCAACAACCATTCCAGCCTCTTTCTTCTTTGCCTCTTTAGCAGCCAATTTTGGACAGTTCTTTATAATATGATCATTTCCTTTATAGTACTTGCAGAACAATTTCTGCTTTTCTGATTTCTTTTCATCTTTATCCTGGTTCTTCGATTGTGCAGCATTTGCAGATTTTTGCTTACTAGTAGAAGAGCTCCATTTTCCTTTGCCCTTCTGACTAGCCAGGAAAGCTTGATCTGCAACACGCATAATGGACCTGTTCTGCCTGGACTGATCTTCCTGCAACAGAACAGAGACTAATTCCTCAAATGACAAGGCATTCGGATTGCCTTTCATCATCAACCGAAGAGTAGAGGCAAAACTCTGATATGAATCAAGAAGACCATTCAGAACGGTCTGCACAAGTGAGCTATCTGGTATAACCTCATCAGCAGAAATCAATTGTTCCTTCAGGTCTTTGATCTTTGTAAGAAAACTGTCCATAGAATCACCTTCATTCATGTGCTCACTCTCCAGCTGTTTTCGGAGGTAAGCAACACGAGCCTCATTCCTAGCCTGGTACAAAGTGGTAAGTGTATCCCAAGCATCCTTTGCTGTTCTGCAAGAGCAAATGTGAGGAATAATGGCACGTTTGACAGACAAGGCTATCAATGCATGTGCCTGGGCATCTCTGCCATCCCAACGAATCTGCTCTGCAGTAGGTGCAACAGAAACAGCAGCACAAACAGGAATCTGCGGAATATCATCTTCGACACCATCTTCATCAGCTCCAACACCTGTATTTGCAGTACCTGTCGTTACAGGTGTAACAGGACGTCTTTCAACACCCTACACAATGTTCCACAATCCTTTTGCAACCAGTACATGTCGCATCATATAAGCCCATAATGGGTAGTTGGTACGATCCAACTTATCCTCAACAGCCAACATACGAAATACATCACTGCTTTCAGCCATGGCCAGTGACTAAAATACCTTGATGCAGAAAATTGACTGTATCTCAAAAAGTTGAACAGAACTGCCCAGACGAGTTCTGCTAGACCTGTAGCAGACTTCGAGACGCTTAAACTGGCGAACAGAAACTGGTATATACCTTTGGCACAAAAGGACAAAATAGCCCGCACAAGCGCTGCGATAGTGCGTTCGGAGGCCGAAACGAGCTCAGATCGCGATTTCGGCACAACAAAGCAAAGCGGTTTTGATCTCGAAAACACCCTGAGTATGCTCACCAAATTTCGTGCTAATCTGAGACTGCAAACGAAGGAGTGTCGACGGCGCCCTAGAAGAAGCGACGACCTGCTCTGATACCAATTGTTGGAGATAGACGTCTGCGGAAGCACGCGAACAGCACAAGGAAGAAGAAGAAGCTTGGAGCACAACACACAAGACTGAATGTATTACTAGAGAATGTACAAAGATAAGTAGCCCATTAGGGCAATAGGTGTATATACAAGCCGGGGGAAAAAAACCTCCTAAAGAGGGAAAAAAGTGCCCCGGCGGTCCTAGAGTGTTCACACACATCACTACCTAAATATATCAACAAACACAGATGTTTGGGGACCTAGCAAGGATCCCTCCATTTCAGGATCAAGGTACTATGTGTCTTTCATTGATGATTATAGCAGATGGACTGTGTTATACTTTATGAAACACAAGGGTGAAGTGTTTAATTGTTTCAAAAGATATCTTGCACTAGTTGAAAATCAAACAGGAAGGAACTTGAAGAAGCTAAGGTCAGATGGAGGAGGTGAATACTTCTCAAAATGAGTTTGAGGACTTCTTGCAGGAAAGAGGCATCAAAAGGGAAATAACCACAAGGTACTCACCTGAACAAAATGGGGTAGCTGAAAGAAGGAATAGGCTTATTGTTGAAACAGCTAGGTCCATGCTTAATGAAAAGAAGTTGCCAAATTATCTTTGGGCAGAGAGTGTATCTACTGCCACCTATCTCATAAACAGGTTGCCATCAAAGTCACTTGATGGAATGACACCTTATGAAGCTTGGCATGGTAAGAGACCATCATTGGATCATTGCAAAATTTTTGGTTGTATAGCATATGTGCATATTCCCTCACAGGTAAGGGGAAAGCTAGACTCTAAAGCAGAAAAATGTATTTTCATTGGTTATGACTTGAATAAAAAAGGGTACAGATTCTACAACCCAACCAATAAAGGGTTCAAGGTAAGAAGAGATGTCATCTTTGATGAGAATGACTCATGGTATGAGAATAATTGCAGGAAGGTTAGTCTACCCTATGATTTAGAAGAGGAGTTTCCAAAACTCTCAAGTGAGGAACCAATCCAGAAGGAAGACTCAAGTTCAGAAGATGATGACACAATCAATCTTGAAGAATTCAAGGCATGGAAGTCCAGAGGCAAGATGAAGATGAAGAAGCTTGAGGATATAACAGAATCTTCAACTCAAGCAATAAGGACATCTTAGAGAGAAAGTAAGAAGCCTATCAGATATGGGTATGATACATCTCTTGTTACTAAGCATTCAATTTATCTTGCAAAGGACTTGTTAAGTGAAGAACCACGTTCATATGAAGAGGCAATCACCACACCAGAATGGAAAGGAGCTATGGATGAAGAAATAGAAGCTCTCAAGGAGAGTGACACATGGGACTTGGTACCCAAGAAGGACTCTATGAAGGTGATAGGATCCAGATGGATCTACAAACTAAAGAGGAACTCTGATGGTACAATCAACATGTACAAAGCTAGGTTGGTAGCCAAGGGTTTTGCACAAACCCAAGGCATTGATTATGAGGAGACATTTTCTCCTGTGGCTAAGATGCCAACAATCAGATTATTGGTGAGTGTAGCTGCATCCAGAAATTGGAACATGTACCAATTAGATGTCAAGAATGCTTTCTTGAATGGATGGATATCTGAAGAAGTCTACATGTCACAACCACCTGGCTATGAAGATCCCAAGAAGGTAAATTAAGTTTGTAAATTGAAGAAGGCTCTATATGGATTGAAGCAGGCACCTAGAGCATGGAACTACAGGTTGACAACATACCTCCAAGACCAAGGGTTTACTATGAGCAAGGCAGATACTTCATTGTTTATCAAAAGGAGCAATTCAGAGGTAATCTATCTCTGTGTTTATGTTGATGATATCATCATTACAGGTAATGATGTCCAAGGAATCAGAAGCATAAAAAACTAGATGATGAAGGAGTTCAAGATCAATGACCTTGGATTATTGAAGTACTTTCTAGGACTTGAATTGGTTTATACTAATTCAGGTATGTATATCACTCAGAAAAAGTATGTACAAGACATGTTGAAGAAGTTTAACCTGCAGGATGCTAAAGTCTCAAGTTCTCCAATGGAGGTCAACCTAAAGCTAAGTGCTCATGAAGGAGATGAAGTCCAAGACATTACAGGATATCAAAGTATGGTAGGTAGTTTGAATTATGCTACCTTGACTAGAATTGACATAGCATATGGAGTTAGTGTGCTAAGTCAATTCATGCACAAACCAAGGGTAACTCACCTTGAGGCAGCAAAGAACATCTTGAAGTAACTAAAGGGAACTCAGAACCATGGTTTGTACTTTCCTTATACATAAGATATTGACATTAAAGTGTATTCAGATGCAGATTGGGCAAGATGCAAGGATGATAGGAGGAGCACATCAGGATACTTATCTTTTGCAGGTGATAAACCTATTTCTTGGTCAGCCAAGAAACAACCAACAGTGGCATTGTCATCCACTGAAGCAGAGTATAGAGGGTTGGCCAATGCCACTCAAGAAGCTATTTGGTTAAAGCTTTTGTATACAGAGCTAGGCCTATACACTAGGCCCCCAATTATCCTTGGTGACAACACAAGCTCTCTTCACCTTGCAGCTAATCGAATATATCATGCTAGAACAAAACACATAGAGGTTCATTACCACTATGTGAGAGAGAAGTTGCTAAGCAAGGACATTCAGTTGACCTATGTGTCTACTAATATGCAATGTGCAGATTTACTCACCAAAGCTTTGGATGGAAACGAGTTATGCAGATTCAAATCCATGATTGGATTGCAAGATGTGATTGAAGATTGAAGATGAAGACTTAAGCCAAAGTGTTTGGCTTGAGGGGGAGCTGTTGGTGCAATTCAAGCCTTCACAATTTGGCTTGGATTACTTCATGAAGACACCACTTGAAGGATGGACCATAGGAACTTATGCTTATAAGTTCTTAACATTTTACTCCTTGTAAAAGTCTAAAAGACTTGGCATTTCTTATGTACACACCTACTTGATTAGAGTCGTGAAAGAAGTTGTTGATTGATTGAGAGAATATCTCATTACCTTTTAGGTGAAAGATTCTAGGAGTTTGAATTTGAATTCAAACTTGAAGTTTCAACTCAACTCTATAAAAGATGCAAGTCAAAAGTCACGGGTAGCTTAGCTCATTCTAGCTCACTTCCCGAGACATCTATCATTTGTATCTGAGTGTGTATGAGTGCTACATTGAAGCCCATACCTCATTACCTCATCTAGCTATGGTTATCATGCTAATGAGATTGTACAATTATGTCAATTAATAGATATTCACATTCATCAACTTTGTGTTCTCTGAGTGTATCACTTCAACTGCCAACTTCAAAGAGGCATATCTCAGTGCCTACTTCACCAAATCAAGTGATTCAAATCTTGGTGGATCCAGCTCAAAGCATACGACAAGCACACAAAGTTTGAAGCAACTTGGTTTAGCCACTCTCGAGAAATTGTCGTCGAAGTGCTCACTGGTATTTGTCTGCATACTTCCTAAAATGTCGGGGATGTCCATAAATTTGCTAAAGTGATTTCTCCTAGTATAGTTTATCATTTTGAATGATTCCACTTGCAAATGGTAGCTTACTAAGCTAATAGAATACCTATAGAAGGAATTTTTCCAATTGTAAGTGTACTAGTCATACTGAGTGAAAGACTGAGCAGGTATCAACACCAAAATAGAAAGTTTTCTAGCTTTGTGATTCACAAACTCATCTGTTTTGATCAAGTCATTACTCAAACCTTTTCCAAAGTACATATAGAATTTCTTGGTATCATTTGGAAGCTAAGGGTGTCTACTAATCATATCTGGAGTCACTGAGGGCTGGTGCAAAGCAGGATTAGCAGCACCTACTTAATCTTCTGAAGGATCCATCCATCTTTCCCAACAATAATGCACCTCAATGTGCTTAGTGCGAGCATGGAACACAGGGTTCCTCAAAACTGCCAATGCACTCTGACTGTCAGTGAAGATTGTGGTGGCAAAAGAATGGCCAACACCCAAATCAGCCATAAGGAGTCTGAGCCACATACACTCAACAGTCGCTGTGAAAGCTGCCCTATACTCAGCCTCACAACTGGAAGTGGCCACAGTAGGCTGCTTCTTGCTCAACCAAGATATACATGAGCTACCAAGCATGAAGCAAAAACCACTGGTGGACACACGAGTGTCATAGCAACCAACCCAATCTAAGTAAGAAAAAGCATGCAAATCTGGCGGTAGTGATCCCCCCTTGGGATAAAACAACCCAAGTAGCCGAGTACCACTCAACTAGCGAAAGATGCGCTTAACCACCTTCCAATGCGTGACTCCTGGGCAATGCATAAACCTGCTCATCTATGAGACAGCAAACTGAATATCTGGCCGAGTAATGCATAAGTAAATCAAGCATCCAACAGCCTGCTGATAGAGAACAACATCAAATGCATCTCCAGCATCATGAAGACTCAATCGTAAACCTGTCTCCATAGGAGTGGCAATAGGCTTACAGTCTTCAAGGCCAAAACACTGCAATAATGTGTCAATATATTTCGTTTGACACAAAGCCATTCCACCATCAACTTGCATCAGAAGCTAGCATCACGCGCAATGGCTACCGCATCCTCCAGTACCCTGCAACCCAAACATCCACGTGAACTCTTCAATGAGTTCTTGGAATCAACTGAATTCAAAGGTCAAAACCACTTGTATGACCTACTGTCTAGAGTCCCTGATCTAGACAAAACCATTCAACTGAACTCTGATGTGCTCAAGGAAATCATAGAGTTCCTTGAGTACTACATCTTGCGTTTCTCTATAGAAATACCACCTGATGAGGGTAAATGGGTTCCATGTGACCTTCTACTCTACATACAGAGAGGCGATGAAGCCTTCATGAAGTGCCTTAAGCGTTTCATGGAAATTGCTGAAACTGCAGGGCACTTACTAGATGACCCTGTGCCATTAGTAAAAAAACTTAACAAAGAGAAGAGGATGGGTACAAAGTACCTATCCTACATTGCAACAACATATTTTATTATTAATGAGGAGCCCGAACCTACACCTGTTGAGCTCCCCAACCTTGTCACTAGGTTGAGGCCATAAATTTTGCCAAAGAAAGCATTACAATCCAGCAAGAATTTCCTGGTGGTGCTGAGGATAAACTACATGTGCAATCAAGCATGGAGGAGGCCCCCCTTCAAATCTCAACCCCTCTGAGCCCACATTACCAAAGGTGGAACTTGAATATCTCTCCAGCATCGTTGTGGATGGAGAGGAATTTATTTTACTTCATGACATTGAGAAGACATTCGGTCTACGTCTAGATGAATGCTTGAGTATTTTCTCCACAATGTCAGATGTTCCACTTGACAACACATCTGACATACTTGAAAATAAGTCCATCCTACTTGGGGATTCTGTGGTAGACACCATAGCAATGGTGTGTGCTGATATTTTAAATGATGACAACAATTCTACTATGGAGGAGGAGTTCAGTGCAGCACGGGAGAGGATACTGAAGCAAAAAATTCCTACATCCCCTGTAGCAGAGCAGAGTTGCATGGCCCACTCTAGCATTGATCTTGATGCCCCTGGAAGAGGGGAGGAAGAAGACAAGCTTCATGATGTAAGTGGTAATTGAATTAAATAAAGCGATAATTTAAGTTAACATTGTAAGAGCTTGAATTCTCATTTGTTCTTAACAGGAAGCAATTGAGCTCGAAAAGTTCGCAGCAAGGTCTGGTGGGGATCGAGCTTCTCGTGGGAGTGGTGCATCCTTGGCAAACTACATCGGAAAGTTGCCAAAGGATGATTTTGTTATCATACACAAAGACTACAGTCCGGATGGGCACTTCATGACTTGGTGCTTGAAGGCCCTTAGCAAGATTTTGTGTTTATGTACAATTACCCAAGGCACTAATTGTGTCATTTTGGTTAGGAAATCCTTAGTTGTAACTACATTAGGACTTAATTTTAGAGGAAAAGTATTAGGGCAAATAGGTATCGCCATGGGTCTTGGAATGCAAGACCCCCATGTAATATCAAGATCTGTATTGACTTACCAGCTGCCTCAATCTCTACAAAGGAGAAAGAAAGTTGTAGAGAAATTGAAGGAAGCTGAGAAATGATGTTATGTCTTGATAATACAAACTTCTTTTTTCATCATTTGTCTATTTGTGTATATGAATGTGCTAAAAAATTGAACTTATCTTCTGTCCACAAATTGTATCTAATTGGGGTTCTTTGTATTGTCCTTTGGTTCTTTGTATAATTATATGCATAAAAAAGGCCAAAAAAGCCCCAGCCACAGAAATGCGAGAAACAACCCTGCAAAATTTTTGCAGGGCTGTTTCCCATGTTTCTGTGGCTGGGGCTTTTTTGGCCTTATCTAGTGTTTTTAGGTGCTACAAAACATAGGAAAGTATGTAATTTTAGATTTTCACTTGGTTTTGGTAGAATCAGGACCAAAGATTACCAGTAGGGTATAAACTCAGCTTTAACTAGATAAAGATCTCATCCATACCTTTTATTCATACAATGATTATCTTTTATGCATATCATTGCATCTCTACCATATGTTTGATGCTTACAAAAGACCAAATATTGCAAAAAAACTCCCAGCCATAGAAACGCGGGATTCAGCCCTGCAAAAATTTTGCAGGGCTGAATCCCGCGTTTCTGTGGCTGGGATTTTTTTGGTATGAAAAGGACATGTTGCACATCAATAGGTAGAAAAGGAACATATCTAGTCACAAAACAATAGGCGAGTGCATGCATGTTTAACTAAATCCATATATAACTGACTGAAAGAGAGATAGAGAGAGTGAGAGAGAAACAAGAGACAAAGAATATAAGTCAAAACAAAATTTTCTATTATCCATCGTATTACATCGCAAAGTAGCCTATCATAGGGTATAATATACATATCATGGGTTATTTCCTCTAATTCTTCTTGCTAGCTGAATGTCCTTCGGTTGTATGGTTACTCTCTTGGCATGGATAGCACAGAGGTTAGAGTCCTCAAGCATGGAGATGAGGTAAGCCTCAGCTGCCTCTTGAAGTGCTTCAAGTGCTATCCCTTGTATTCTTAGACCTAGTTGGTAGCTTTGTAGTTCCTCTTTCACTACCCTTGCAAAAGCTCTTCGTGGTATGAGTAGTTCAACGGACTTTTGGTAGTGTCGTATCTCTGCAAAAGCCCTGCAATGCTTCCTTCGTCTTTGTGGAGCTCTTGTGTTGGGAGGTATGTTTGGCTGGCGTTGAGGTCGACGTCGTGGTTGATAGTTTTTTTTTCTCCGATGTACACGATGTGAGGGCCCAGCTTCATCTTGCACATTTTGTTGTTGATGTGGTTGTTGACTTTGCTCTCTTTCCTCCTCTGTTGGTATTTGCCCTTGTCCTTGTGGAAGTGTCTTACCTCCATGTGTCACCCTATGGCTCATTGGAATTTGCATATCATTCCACGGTGGTTGATTGCTGCTTTCCTCGTTCGGGGATGACTCTTCTTCGCTCTCTGGTACACTCCTTCTGATCAACTTCTGTTTGGGTCTTGATTTGATGGGTGTCCTTGTTGGTGGCTCATCTTCTGAAATGGACTCTGATCGTCCTGGAGTGTAATACTCTTGTCTATTGGACACTTCATTTTCTCGCACTGAATGGCTCCCAGGTGGTGTGCCATCGTGTGACACAGGCACATATGTGCTCTGGGAACAACTTCGAGGTCTTTGGGGGGGTTGCAACCATGGTGGGCGTTGTGTCCCTAGATGAGGGCTAGGAAAGAAGACGCGATCTTTCCTTGTAGTTTGCTTGGTGCGTGCCATTCTCTTGAGTTGGCAAAAGTCTGAAATGAAGTGAGTTCTCTCTATTTATAGAGTTTTTTAAAAAACTGTTTGTTCACACTAGAATGGACAAAACCTGTTTAAAACCATACCGAA
This sequence comes from Ceratopteris richardii, assembly GCA_020310875.1. Taxonomy (NCBI): domain Eukaryota; kingdom Viridiplantae; phylum Streptophyta; class Polypodiopsida; order Polypodiales; family Pteridaceae; genus Ceratopteris; species Ceratopteris richardii. Next base: position 51,057,920 of record CM035415.1, on the reverse strand, counting down.
TATTATATACTAAATAATAACACATTGAAACCAAGATTACAATAATCATAGGTATTACCACATGATGGGAAATAACGAATTCACTTTACTTCCAAGCTGAGCCTTCTCGTTGTCTCCTTGCACGCCACTGAGCATGATGAAGAGGACCTAACGATGACTTCCATTTTTCACTGGCAATGTTGTGTTGCATCATGCTTGCAAGTTTTGCCAATTTTGAATCCCTAAGTCGTTCCACAAAAAACTTTCTCGAGAATGTAGTGTGGTAAAACCAATTAAACATCTCCTCCATGTAGTTTGATTGCATTGGGCCACCACCATGTCGGGTGTTTTTGAAGTAGACACCCCTCGCTTTGTAGTGTGACTTTTCCATTCCTTGGGTACTGAAAATCTCTAATGACCCATATCGATGCATGAAAAAGCTCCATGTGCAAACAAAATATGCTAAAAATTGTTAAATACATCGAAAAAAGGTAAGTGCAATGAACACTTGTAGAAGAAGATTACACTTACAATGTAGTGTGTTATATTGCTCTCTCCCCAAGATTGAATGAAACACTTGGTGAACTCCACTAATGTTTCTTGAAACATTTGACGTTGTATAGCACTAGACCTAGTCAGACCCATTAAGCCTACCAACTTATCAAAGCTCGACCAAACTTTCTTTCTCTTATTACAAAGATCAACTTGAGAGTCATTGTCTGTTGTGATCATGCATAGGTCTTTCCACAGCTCATAACGTTCATTCTTTTGAGTGCTAGTATCTCTTTTAAAAAAATGTCTTGCTTTATTCCCTGTCATTGACACTTGTTGCAAGCTATCTTGAGATTCTCCAACTTTCTTAACAACTAGGGTTACATTTCCACCATGAAAACCAATTGAATTAAGAATTTCCTCCAATTTCTTTATAACTTGAATAGATTTATCAACTGGCTTCATGGCAAATGCGTATTCTATATGGAGCTTCAATAGTCTATAAAAAATTCTCATGAAGGCATGCAAGGTGCAAAGTGGACATTGACTAAAGGGAATGGAATAATGGGATTCCAATCCTTATCTGACCTGTCACGATTAGGTGTACCTAACATGGGACACCTCATTAAAGGTGTATCCCATTCAGCAGATGGAGTTGCATCTGTGTCATCAACTAAATCATCTATGTTGTTTTGTTTTCTCTTTGTTTGTTTATAACCTCGTGTGCAATATGGACAAGGATAGAGAGTAGATGCACCTTGTTTGCACCCTAACATGCATTTGATAGTCTTTAAGTCTCCACCTAAGTGCCACTCTACTTCAAAATCACCAAGGCTTTCTACATTGATTTTGGCACCATGAATTTGAGAAGTTATCACCTCTGTGATCCATGGGGTCCTATTGAAAATCCATGTAAGAACATCATTGGATTCTTTAGGTACTTCAATAGCACCTAACCACCATATATCTTTCTCGGATTGGACACTATATGTAAAGTGATGGGTAAATTCTTCACTATCATCAATAATAGCATGGGCCATAGCTTCGTTCATGAGTGTCACACTAAGTCTCTCCATACGGCATCCCTTTATGATTTGACATTCGTCTAGCTTCAATACAAACTTGAGTTTGGAACCACAATCTACATCAAATAACAAACATTATATTATTAAAAATACTATAAATGTCATTATCAAAACAATGGATATACCTTGAAGTGTGGATTTGTAAAATTTAACCATTTCCTTTTGAAGCCTCTCCAAATTGACATCTTCTATATGGAGGTAATTGCCAAGAGTATTGGCTACATCCTCATTGGTCATCTTCTTCTTCAGAGATACCTTGTAAGGGCATGGAAAAATGCTCTGGAAAATACCTTTGTTTTGTAGAGCCTGCTCCAAAAGATTGTACAATGCAGTGTATGCTCTAGTACTAACACCTGCTTCATCACATACCATCTGTACCTCACTAGGACTAATAATATCTTCTAAGTTGCCTGCAAAATCTTTAATCACTTGGGTTTTGATGTGATTTCCTATTGGTGAATCCAAAATCATAAGCACATGTTTGTTGCTAAGACAAGAATTCAGAAACTTCAATTGATCCTCCATTGTTGAGGAAGCACTCGCATCTTCAACAAATGACCTGCACAATAAGAATCTCAATCTAAAAGTCTTTTAACATAACTAAACAAAGGAAATACATACCTAAGTGCGTAAACACGTCGCTTCCGTGCTCCACCACCAGTTGAAAGAGCTTGAAAGGATGATAATGGTCGTTTCCTAAATCTCATCCCAAGTGGAGTCTCTTTTAGTTGTGTAAGATTGGCTTTTAACTTTGTAATTGTGCTCTCCTTTTCTTCCACATCTTGTTGGATTCTATTATTGTGCTCATCCAAAGATTTGATAGCACTTTCTAAAGTGTGTATAACACTCTCTAAACTGTGTATCTTGAAATGGTTGTGATGACATTGTTGCATGCAATAATTTGTTATAGATGTAGAATGGTTAGACAATCGCTTGCAATAGCCTAGCAGTCCATCTTCACCGCAACCAAGGAATTGTAGAAATGTGGAGATAGTATGGAATCTAGGATGAACATTAGCCATTGGATCCAAGGGATACAAAGCACCATGGACCCAAAGATCAATATTCTTCTCTCCAGTTGCACGTCGTGCATTTTGAGAATCTATGTCATTGCTACCTCTACTTGTTGGTGCAAATTCTGTAGGAACATGAACATGTACACTCTTTGAGTGAGGAGCATGCGCTGGTGCTGGTGTCATGTTCGTAATACATGTGAGCACCATGATGTTCCAAAACTCTAGCACCGAATGGGAAGAAGCACAGAGATGGCTGGAATGGCTAATATAGTAGCTGTGTGCAAGAAAAAAAGTGTGTTTTGGTATGTGGATAGGTCAAAATGACTTTTTTCAATATGTTAGAGGGAAAATGAGTTTTTTTTCAAAAATTCATGTTTTGAGGCATCCAAAGTTACGAGTTTGATGATGTGGCACTTAACTTTTGGAGGGATTTTGAAAAGTATGTTTTTTAAGTATTTTTTATAAAAATAAGACTAAAAAAATTAAGTTCTGACATATACATAAAAGTATGGGCCATCTTGAATAAAGAATAGTTGAAAAAGAGACTTTTTCTAAAAACTCATTTTTTTATTCATAAAGATGATGGAAAGTGGTTTTTCTCTCTCTCTATGTGCAGAAGAGAGAGAAGGTCCTAGCTCAGCCTAAAAAAAAGCCTACTTCAGCCTACCAAAAAGTGCTCTATTAAATGCACTTTGTCCCCTTAACAAAGTACAAGATTAAGCTTAATCCCTAAAAATTAGGAATCCTTACAAGGCCCATGCAGGGTTCACTTTTTTTCCTAATGAATCGCTCCAACCACTCTTGTGTTATTCTCTCTCTCTCTCTCTATCTCTCCACAACATCCACTAGATAAGAAGATGGGTTGAACACTTTAAAAGCATTAAATACTAGAATATCTTCAAAGCACTTGTTCAATGCATCTAGAATATTTTTGCACACATGTTTGGGCCATAGAAATGCATTCTTCAAGGGATCCAATGCATTTAGATCGATCACATTACATTCTTCTTCCTCCTCCGAGTCACTCATTTCTTTTGCTTTTTTTTCTTTTTTTGAATGGGTATAGGCTCGATCCTTAATACATGAGTATGAGCCTTTCCTTTCACATCCTTGTATACTAACATACTCTCAGTTGTCATCTTTAAAAATGAAGATAAATGGGCTGAATTGAGAGAAAATTCTTGAATATCTTTGCAAAAAATATCCTCTCAAAAGCTTTTCAAACGTGAAAGCTATCAATGCACCAATGGTTGTTACATCTATTTCTTGTTTCTGAAATTCAACATTTAACTTGTTGAGCTCCATCAGCACATCAGCCAAAAAATGAATCATAAACTGATTTGCATAAATAGTTGCATATTTATACCCTTTTTTTCTTGACAACTCCATTGTTCAAGAGTAGCTAGCATAATCTTACATGTCTTTGCATAACACCACCTCTTGAAAGCCATCTAACTCCATGGATTTGCAAAGCTTTGATATCCATGATGTGATAGTCGATCATGATTTTCCATAGCTCATTATGTCTTTTGGAAGATTTCCTAACCACGAATAAACTTTATTTACAACTTTATCAACAAAAGCATACACATGTGGATGATCTATAAATCCATCTATTGCAAAAAGTGTTTGCCTATGTGCAATACAATGCACATCCATTATATGTGGCTTGATTTCTTGAAAGCATGAAAGTACTCCTGTTTTGTTACTTGTCATCATTGAAGCATCATCTATTGCTATTGCAATGAGTTTCTCAAGTTCACGAAGATGATCTTCAATAAACTTAATCAAAGCTTCAAATATATCTTTTTCATTTTCACTTTCCAAGGGCAATAATTCAACAAAGGCACACTTTGCTAATCCTTTTCTTGCATCAATCAAGTATAATATATATGCTATCAAATGCTTCTTGATGTTTCGATCAATACTTTCATCAATCAATACAAAGGATTCAATCATATTTCAGAAAAAAACCATCTTTTTTATATGATCTTTAATAGATAAGAGCATATCTCTTCTTGATACTGGATTCATATATGCACCATATTCTTGAGAAAAAGATACATTAGGTGTGTGCAGTTCACAGAGCAACATACAATGATTAGGATATTTTTCCAATGGTATATCTTCAAGTTCACAAAAGTAAACAACTTTCATACAATTCACAATTCTTGTTTCCTTTGAATGAATCATGGCATCTATCCGATGATCAAGTGAATGCTTACCTTCAGCATTTATGCAATTTTTTGCTTTCAAAATACATCCAGCATCTTTGTGATCTAAATTGGAAGCATGATCATGTAAAGTTGAGATCATGATACTTGAAGGGCCATTTTGACTGTACATGTTTACTTTTTTAGCCTCTTTTTCTCCATATTTCGTGCTTTCTTTGAGCTTCTTGTTTTGAAATACTATTATTATTAATGAAAGCTTGATGTTCCAAATAGCTCCCCCTTAAGCTAAAGTATGCTCGAGTCTTCATTCTCTAATAGGTTGAATACCTGCCATAGCTTTGAATCTACAAAGATTTATCCCATCAAGTGCTTTTTTCATCATGTCTGCTATTTGCTTCTCAGTAAGAACAAGAAATTTCAATCTCCTTTGCCATAAGCTTCTCTCTTAAAAAGTGCATGAACCAACTAAGCACTCCCACACTATATGATATGTTTGGTCTTGTGTGAGTAGCATATATCAAGCTACCAACTAAGCTTTGATACTATTTAGGATCATCAATCTACTCACCTTCATAAACACTTAGTTTATGGTTCAATCCCAAAGATGTACCTGCAAGTTTTATGTTCTCCATTCTGACCTTGAGAAGGAGGACTTGAATGTATCTTCTTTGAGTTAGATACATCCCTTCATCTGTATAAATCACTTGCATACCTAGGAAATATGTGAGCTCACCTAAGTCACTGATTTTGAACTCCTCTTGCATGTATCTCTTGATCCTCAAAATGTCATTAAGATCATCACCTATCACAATAATATCATCTACATATACACATAGATAGATAACCTCATTGTGATCCCTTTTGATAAATAGAGAAGTATTAGAGTTGCTAGGTTTGAACCCTTGATCTTGAAGTTATGTAACCAACCTATAGTTCAAAGCTCTAAGAGCTTGTTTCAAGCCATACAATGCTTTCTTAATTTTTCAAACATAAGATGTATGATTAGGGTTTTTGAAACCTGTGGTTGTGACATGTATACCTCTTCACTTATCCAACCATTTAGGAATGCATTTTTCACATCAAGTTGCAGGAGTCTCTAATTTCTTGCAGCATCTATACTTATCAATGTTTTGATTGTAGTCATCTTTGCAATTAGTGAGAATGTTTCCTCATAGTCTATAACATGATTTTGTGAGTGTCCTTTGGCAACTAGTCTTGCCTTTTACCTACAAACTAATCCATTTGATTTTTTTTTTAAACTTTATGTACACATCTGCAAACAATTACCTTTTGATTGGGTGACATTGGAACCAAATCCCAAGTGTGCATCTCCTTCAATGCATCTATTTCTTCTTTGTGGCCTTTTCCCAATTACGGTTTCCCTTTGCCTCTTCATAGGTTGAGGGCTCCTCTGAAATCGAGTCCTTTGACAAGTAGATTGAATGCCTCGTAACAAATGTGGACTCATATCCATACCTTTTTGGTTGTCTTTTCTCCCTTGTTGACCTCTTAACTTCCATAACTTGTAATCCTTTTCCTTTTCATCTTGATCATCATCTGTATCACTTCTTGGATCTTGGACCTATATATCATGATTGCTTCCTAATTGATGAGAATCATAATCGAGATCATATGATAGAGTTATCTTTTGTTTGTCTTCATCATAACAAGACCTGTGTTCTTCAAACCCAGCATCCCTACTTGTAGTGAATTTCTTGGTTAAAGGATTATAGAACATGTACCCATCTGAGTTGATTCATACCCAATAAACACTACCTTTGTTGCCCTTTCATCTAGATTACCTCTTATTTGTGATCATACATGAACATAAGATAAACAACCAAACACCTTGCAATGTCCAAGACTAGGTTTTCTTCCATACCATGCTTCATAAGGAGTCATATCTTGAAGTGATTTGGAAGGTAGTATATTGACAAGGTATAGAGTAGTTGAAATAGCCTCTGCCCATAGATAATGTGGCAACCTCTTCTCTTCAAGCATTGTTCTCACTGATCCAACCAATGTCTTGTTTCTCCTCCTACAATTCCATTCAATTGAGGAGAGTACCTGGTAGTCACTTCCTTTTTGAAACCTTTATCTTGCAAGAACTCATCAAACTCTTTGGAGAAGTATTCTCCCCCTCCATCAGATCTGAGCTTCTTGAGTGATCTACCTGTATGATTCTCCACATATTCTAGATACTTTTTGAAGCAATCAAACACTTCATTCTTACTCTTGATAAAGTACATAATAGTCCATCTACTATGATCATGAATGAATGAGGCATATAATACCTTGATCCTGCCAATGAAGGTTCTTGGCTTGGCCCCCCTACATCTGTATGTACTAAGTCCAATAAGGTGTTGTGGACATAGCCATTGTGGTTGAATGGTTGTCTTTGTGCCTTCCCAATCTAACATGCAACACATCTGTTGATCATGTGTTGCATTAATATGTTTGGTAATCCAAGAATACTTTTATCCCTGTATATATCCTTTAAGGTTCTTTCATTCACATGAGCTAGCCTCTTATGTGTCATGAGGAAGGAGATCAGGACGAGAGCTCACACACAGGCTCCAACAGTCAAAGAGCGGCACACACCCAGATTGAGGCAAGGAAGAATGATCTTCTTCTTCTTCTTCTTCTTCTTCTTCTTCTTCTATTACATAAAAGAAATGTACAAGAATGACCTAAAACAAGAATACAATTAGTGCCATAAATAAAGAATAGTACATAAGGAAAATCCTAATGTCTGTGAATGAGTGAGCTGGCAATAAACAAATATGCCATCACTGTTGGTAGATAAATCTAGTAAAGCTCAATGAAGTATCCTTGACATATATTGATGGGACCACTATACATGTCAAAGAAATGAAAAAGTGATATGTGTCATCTTCGATCATCACATGTTGAGCTTGATATCTCAACGCTCCCCATCAAACACAATACCATGTCCTGTAATCCAAGCATCTTCCAAAACTTCTTCAACTTCTCAGCTCCAAGTGCTTTACTGAAAATATCAGCAACCTGCTCATTTTTCCTTACATAAATAAGATCAATATCACCTGCTAATACCTTTTCTATGATGAAGTGATAATGTACCTCGATATGCTTGTTATAGCATGAAAAACAAGATTTTGTGCTAACTGAATGTTGCTAAGATTAACTGAATCAAAAAGTAGCATGTCTAACCATGATGCTTCACATGCTGCCATTGTAGCACCTCTATACTTAGCCTTTGTAATAGAAAAAGCAACGTTGAGTTGCTTCTTGCTACTTCATGTAATAGCTGCACTCCCAAGTGAGAATAAAAAGCCACTAGTAGATCTTCTATCTTGAGTACTACCAGCCGAATCTACATCGGTGTATCCATGAACCTACAAATCTACACCAGCTTCATAAAACAATGCGTAATCCAAAGTAGCACTCACATAACATAGAGTGAACCTCAGAGCATCCAAATGTGGCTTTCTGGGAGCCTGCATAAATTGACTTTCAAGTCCAATAGTGTAGCTTAGATTAGGACTTGTAATTGTGAGATGTATCAAACTTCCCAGAGTTTTCCTGTACATAGTAGCATTTTCCAATGCTTCACCTGATGTAGTATCCAACTTCAAATTCTGATCTAATGGCATAGAAATTGGCTTACAATAAGCCATACCATACTTTTGCAACATACTCAAGGCATATTGCCTTTGTGACATCCATATACCTGTTTCTATATGTATAAACTCAATGCCCAGAAAGTAGCTCAGCACACCAAGAACTTCATGTCCAATTCTTGCACAAGGAGTTGCTTTACCTCTTTAATGCTTGCTTCGTTGTCACCTCCTACATCAAGTCATTGACATAAATAGCCACAATCGTGATGCCATCATCACCCTTCCTTGCATATAAATTTGATGATATTCATCACACATAGAAAATCCAATGGTGGTCAAATGATCAACAATCCTTGCATGCCAAGCACGAGGGTCTTGTTAGTGTCCATATAAAGCCTTTTGCAACCTGTAAAAATATTCTGGCTGCTTTGAATCTTCATATCCTTGTGGTTGGTCCATATATACTTCTTCTTATAACTCACTATGTAGGAAAGCATTCTTCACATCCATCCGAGGCAAAGTTCATCCTTTTGTTGTAGATGTTGCAACAAGTGTTCTAATATTAGACATTTTGGCCACAGGGCTAAACATTTCCTCATAATCAATGCCATATGTATGTGCATATCCTTTTTGTACCAATTGTGCTTTGTACCTACTTATGTTACCATCAGCATTGTGCTTTACCTTGTAAACCCACTTGCAGTCTATGGGTTTCTTTCCTTGTGGCAATGGAACCAACTTCCATGTATCGTTTCTATAAAGTGCAGCCATTTCCTCATCCATAGATTTTTTCCAATCTACATTTCCAATTGCATCTTCAAAACAAGAAGGTTCAATGTCTTGCATTACCTTTTTCATGTAGGCACAATGACGATCCATGTAACTGTCATATGTCAATCATTGCATTGAATTCCACATCCTCCCAGATCTTCTTAGTCTTGGGTCACTTCTCCTTGTATCATCTGCATGTGCCTTTCTTACTCTTGGGTCTTCATAGAGGGCAATCCAAGTTCCTCATCAAGACTCTTTTCTAAACCGCTTGAATCTCCATCAATGTCTTTGAAACCTATAGATGTTTTACTACCAATAGAAAGCTTTTCTTTACGTTTCTTGGATGTATTTGATGAATTTTCTAAATTGAAATTTCCACGCAATCTTTCACTCCATGGATTTGAGTTGGAAGTATTGCTTGGTGATGCATTTGGTCCACTCAAAACTTGAGATTCTGCACTTGATTTTTTAGCATTTTCTTTGTCATTTGGTTGAAGATTAAGCCCATCTTTGGCATCTGCATAGAAGCTTGTCATTTCATCAAACATCACATCTCTGCTTACCTTCACCTATCATGTGAGTGGCTTATAACATTTATATCCCTTTTTCTCAAGGGAGTACCCAATGAAGATATATTTTTTTGCTTTTGGATCAAGCTTTGTCCTCAACTCATCTAGAATATGTACATATGAAATACAACCAAAAACTTTCATATGTAATAAGTTTGACCTTTTACTCGTGAACTTCCCTTCAGGTGTAACTTGATGTACATCAATAGTTAGGGTTCTCTTCATGATATATACCATAGTGTGCATAGCTTCTGCCTAATAATAATGAGGCATATTCTTCTCAACCATCAAGGCTCTTACTATTTTTGCAATATGTCTATTTTTGCATTCAACAATGCCATTCTGTTGTGGTGTGTACCTGCATGAAAACTAACGTCGAATCCCATGACTTTCAAGAAATTTTTTGAACTCTACTCACCTCCTCCATCAAACCTTAATGTCTGAATATACTTTCCTGTCTGCTTTTCCACCATAGCCTTAAAATTCTAGAAGTGAGTGAATACCTCACTCTTCTCTTTCATGAAATATACTTAACTTTTTGTGTATGATCATCAAAGAGAGTAACATAAAACCTGCAATTGGCCATAGATGTGATCTTTGTAGAACCCCAAACATCTATGTACTATTTCTAGCACATTCTTATTAACATGCTTGTCATGCAAAAATGATGCTCTTGACTATTTACCAAATTGACATGCTGCACATACCTTTTGCATTTCTGCAACTTTGAAATTTGGCAATCCACTGACAATCTCCTTTGAGTGCATCAATTTCAAGCTCTGCAAGTTTGGATGTCCAATTTGTTTGTGCCACATCTCTATATCGATAATAAATCCTACACCTTTTGCAAACATGGTTGGATTCATTTCAGGAATTTTTACATTTAAGGTCAACATCCTACCCACTTTGTTTCCTTTGGCAATCAATCGTCCACCTGTTTGTACTCTTCTGACCATCAACATTGAACCTGACTTATAATCCCTGGTCAACCATTTGACCAACAAAAACCAGATATTTGGAACATGCAGTACATCGGCAAGATGTTTTACCTTCCCATCCTCCATGGACAATGCTATGTTTCCTATATGCTCGATAGGGTGTGATGTGTCATCACCTATTTCAACATATCCAGGAACTCGCAATTTTTGCAAACTGCTAAACCATTCTGCATGATTGGTCTTATGATTTGAAGCACCTGAATCAACATACCATACAATACCATTCGATTTCAAAACATCAACAAACATCGTATTCATCATATGATGTTGAATCATGAACAACTTCTCAGAATCATATGCACTTGTGGATGCATAGTTGTTTTGCTACCTTCTGTTGTTTTGATTCTTCAACGTGCAATCACGTTCAAAGTGTTCCAGTTTACCACAATTTCAACATCCTTTACTGTCATTATCTGAATCATTTCTTTGGAAATTTCTGTGGCCTCTTTGACTCACCTTGCCTTGAATTGTCCTCTACCTACTGCATGATTCTGATGTTGACCAGCTTGGTCTTGGTTACTATTTCCTCTTCCACTTTGGAAGACTCTACCTCTACCTCTTCCTCTGCCAGAGTAGAATACCCACTCAAAAGTAGGTTTCCCTTGGGAGTTTGAGCCCTCACCAAGATTCTTTTCTTCAATAATAAGCATGGACACCAGATCAACAAAATTCAAAATATTTTCCCTAGTCTGAATAGATGTTCTGAACTACTTATATGTAGCTCCAAGATCACGAAGGCATACTTCCACCTTATCATCATCATTTACATTCATACCAATAGATGCAAGTGACTCACATATGTTTTTGAGTTTCAAGGTGCAGTCACTTATCAACATGCCCTTATTCTCCAATGTATGCAGCTTGTTCTTGAGTTGCAATTTTCATGCCTTTGTATTGGTCTCATAGAATGTGACCAAACTATTCGAAGCCTCTTTCTGACTCTTGGCATCCTCTATGTGCCCAATCATGCTATCATGTATGCTAATAGATAGCCAATACATTACCTTTCATGCTCCTTGATTCCATTCCCCATATGCTCTTAACTGGTCTGTAGTCTGATTCCTCTCTAGTAACTGCAGAGCATTTTTTTTCTCTCTTTCAATGTACTTCGAGTATCCTTTTCCCATCAGGAAATTTGTTATTCTAAATCTCCAAGCATGGAAGTTGTTCTTGTCCATCTTATCGCTCATAAGTTGACTCATTCCATCTGTGTTTGCCATTTTTGGAGCAATTCACAACACTGTAAAAACGCTACAAGCAATACTTTTGCTATGCTTTGGACTTTCCAAATCAGATAAGAGATCTACGTTGCTTGCAACATGATTTGAACATCCTGAATCTATGTAGAATAAGTTATCTATTGATATATTTAGGTAGTGATTTGTGTGAACATGCTAGGACCACTGGGGCACTTTTTTCCCTCTTTAGGAGGCTTTTTCCCCCCAGCCTGTATATATGCCTATTACCCTAATGGGCTACTTATCTTTGCACATTCTCTTGGTAACACATTCAGTATTGTGTGTTTTGATCCAAGCTTCTTTTTCTTCCTTGTGCTATTTGTGTGCTTCTATAGACCTCAAACTCCAACAATTGGTATCAGAGCAATTCACTATTTCATCTAGGGCATCACCAACACCCCTTCAATCAAAATCTTAGAAAAAAATTTGATGAACATACTCAGGTTGATCAGGGGTTCAAAACATCTTCACTCAGTTGTGTTGAAATTGTGATCTGAGCTCGTTTCGGCCTCCGAATACACTATCGCAATGCCTCTATAGGCAATTTTGTCTTTTTGTGGCAAAGATATATACAGGTTTTGATTTGCCAATATAAGCATCTCAAAGTTTGATACAGATTTAGCAGAACTTGATAGGGTAGTTCTGTTCAACTTTTTGAGATATAGTCATTTTTCTGCATCAGGGTATTTTAATAAGTGGCCATGGTTGAAAGTAGTGATGTATTCTGTATGTCGGCTATTGAGGATAAGTTGGATGGTACCAATTACCTATTATGGGCTTATATGATGCATCATGTATTGGTTACAAAGGACTGTGGAATATTTTGGAGGGTGTTGAAAAATGTCCTATCACACCTGCAAATACAGTTATTGAAGGTGACATAGATGGCATTGAAGATGGTGATATTCTTCATGTTCTTGTTCGTGTTGCGGTTCCTATTGCACCTACTACAAATCAAATTTCTTGGGATGGAAGAGATGCTCATGCACATGCATTGATAGCCTTGTTTATCAAACGTACCATTATTCCTCACATTCTCTCTTGTAGAATAACAAAGGATGCTTGGGATACATTTTCCACTTTATACCAACCAAGGAATGAGGCTCGTGTTGCTAACCTCCAAAAACATTGGGAGAGTGAGCACATGAATGAAGGAGATTCCATGGATAGTTTTCCCACAAAGATCAAAGATTTGAGGAGCAATTGATTTCTGCTGATGAAGACTTGCCTGACAATTCACTTGTGCAAACTGTTCTGAATGGTCTTCCAGATTCATATCAGAGTTTCTCTTCGATTGATGATAAAAGGAAATCCAAATGCCTTAACATTTGAGGAGTTAGTCTCTATTTTGTTGCAAAAAGATCAATCTAGGTAGAAGAGGTCCATTATGCATGTTGCAGATCAAACATTCTTGGCTCATTAGAAGGGCAAAGGTAAATGGAGCTCTTCTACTAGTAAGCAAAAATTTGTTAATTTTTGCACAATCAAAGAAGGATGAAAAAGATGAGAAGAAAACAGAAAAGCAAAAATTGTTTTACAAATACTGTAAAGGAAATGATCATGTCATAAAGAGTTGTCCAAAACTGGTTGCAAAAGAGGCAAAGAAGAAAGAGGTTGGAATGGTTGTTGCAAAGGCCTCTACACCCAAAAAAGAGTTTGCTAATCTTGTGCAAAATGAAGAATGGGCATTTACTAATGTTTGCAGTCATGAACAATCTTCACATGAATAGTGTACATTTGCAGTAGACTCGGATGTTTGGTACTTTGATAGTGGGGCAACCAAACATATTACCTTGTAGTATAGTTTCTTCACTTCACTTGAGCCTGTTCCTATAGGGAATACTGTCACATGCGCCAAGAGCTCCTCTTATCCTGTTATGGGAGTTGGTAAGATCATTCTGACTACTTCTGATGGTAGTTCTTTTACATTGTCAGATGCTTTATTTGTGTCACATGATAGATGGTGAAATGGCAATGACTGATGTACGGTTCATGATATGTGAGATGATGAAATCATTATTGCTTCTGGCATTTTATGTCATGGGATGTATAAGCTCATAGATTATGCAAAATCTGTGAATGATTCAGCATGTATACTTCAAGATTCTCAAGCTATGTCAGATGCAAAGTTTTGGCATGCATGCTTTGGTCATCTAAATTTTGCTAGTTTGCTATGCCTACAAAAATCTGAAAATGGTGTCCTCTTTGCCCAAACTTGAGGCACCTCATAAAGATGTATGTGAAGGCTATATTTTAGGCAAAATGCACAACATTCCTCCTTCCCAAAAGATGGTTTAGTTTGAGCTAAGAAATTGCAGCTTGTTCACAGTGATGCCTGTGGTCATATGAAGACACCTTCTTTTGGGAACTACCTTTACTTTGTGACTTTCGTTGATGATTTTTCCAGGCATCCATAAGTATATCCATTGAAAGCAAAGTCCAAAGTGTTTACGTGCTTCAAACAGTTCCTAGTTTTGGTTGAAAATCTGTTAGCATGTAAAATGGGCACGCTCCATTCTGATCGAGAGGGGTAATATATGTCTTCTAATTTTAATGCATTTCTCGCTGAACGTGGGATAAAACATCAGTGTATAGTGCCATATACAACTCAACAAAATGGAGTTGCTAAAAGGAAGAACATGTCACTCATGGAGATGGCGAGGTGTATGGTCAAGAGTAAAGCTTTACCACATAGTTTCTGGCTTGAGGATGTTATGTGTACAACATATGTACTTAACAAGTGTCCCACTAAAGCATTACTATATATCACTCCTTATGAGGTTTTGCATGTTCACAAGCCATTTGTTGCTCACTTGCGTGTCTTTGGTTGTCTGGCATATGCATTAGTGCCTGAACAACAATGCAAGAAATTGGATGATAAAACAGTGAAATGTATTTTTGTTGGGTACAGTTTTGAAAGCCAAGGCTATCGTCTGTATCATCCACATACTAAACACATTTTTTTTAGCCATGATGTTGTTTTTGTGGAAGATGCTATTCAACCATTACTTTCATGTACTAAGGAGACATCAGTGAGCTCCAAAGACATCCATGACACTTTGTTGCCTCTTTTTATAGGTGGACAGTCTTCTGCTGGTCATGATGAGGCAACTTCTCAACCTTTACAATTTTTATGTGATATTTCAGATCATTCCATCTCTGATATAGATTTACATGATGCACTTGCTGATGAGAGCTCATATTGAGGAGGCAAAAACTATGCCAAAGTGGATGGTGCAAACTTATCGTGATAGAAAATTAGATGCACCTCTATCATATCGTACTCATTCAACCTCTCGCAATGCTTCTTTTGCATCAGATTGCTATGATATGGCTGCCTCGAGTCTTTGTGATGAGAATGAGCCAGTTTTGTTTGATGAAGCACAAAATTCAGAAAATTGGATGGATGCTATGCAATTAGAATATGATGCTATCATGAAAAATGGTACATGGTCTTTATATGACTTGCCTCCTAGCAAGAAGGCCATTGGCACTAAGTTGGTATACAAGCTGAAGCATAAGCCTGATGGAACAATTGACAGGTATAAGGCTAGGCTTGTTGCAAAGGGTTATGTGCAGGAAAGAGGCTTTGATTTTGATGAGACCTTTGCTCCTACATGCCAAATGACTACTGTTCATAACATCTGTGCACTTGCAACTCATCGTGGTTGGAATGTACATCAGTTGGACATTAAAATTGCATTTCTAAATGGTGACCTTCATGAAGAAGTGTATGTTTTTCAACCCATGGCTTTTTAGAAAGGGCATGATGACCAAGTGTGCACGTTGAAAAAGGAATTATATGGTTTGAAACAAGCACCACGTGCTTGGCATGAAAAAATACATCCCTACCCGATTGCATATGGTTTTGAGAACAATCCAACTAAGAGCACCTTATATGTTAAGCATGCAAATGATATGCTTCTAATCATTGTTTTCTATGTTGATGACATGCTGTTCATGTTGATATATTTAGGTAGTGATGTGTGTGAACACACTAGGACCGCCAGGGCACTTTTTTCCCTCTTTAGGAGTTTTTTTTCCCCTGGCTTGTATATACGCCTATTGCCCTAATGGGCTACTTATCTTTGTACATTCTCTAGTAATACATTCCGTATTGTGTGTTGTGCTCCAAGCTTCTTCTTCTTCCTTGTGCTGTTCACATGCTTCCGCAGACGTCTAACTCCAACAATTGGTATCAGAGCAGGTTGTCGCTTCATCTAGGGCGCCGTCGACACTCCTCCATTTGCAGTCTCAGATTCGCATGAAATTTGGTGAGCAAACTCAGGGTGTTTCAGAGATCAAAATAGCTTTGCTATGTGGTGCCGAAATCGCGATCTGAGCTCGTTTCGGCCTCCGAACGCACTATCGTAGTGCTTGTGCAGGCTATTTTGTCTTTTTGTGCCAAAGGTATATACCAGTTTCTGTTCGCCAATTTAAGCGTCTCAAAGTCTGCTACAGGTCTAGCTGAACTCGTCTGGGCAGTTCCGTTCAACTTTTTGAGATACAGTCAATTTTCTGCATCAAGGTATTTTAGTCACCGGCCATGGATGAAAGCAGTGATGTATTCCGTATGTTGGCTGTTGAGGATAAGTTGGATGGTACCAACTACCCATTATGGGCTTATATGATGCGACATGTATTGGTTGCAAAAGGACTGTGGAACATTGTGTAGGGTGTTGAAAGACGTCCTGTTACACCTGCAACTACAGGTACTGCAAATACAGGTGCTGCAGGTGCTGGAGCTGATGAAGATGGTGTCGAAGATGATATTGTGCAGATTCCTGTTCGTGCTGCTATTTCTGTTGCACCTACTGCAGAGCAGATTCGCTGGGATGGCAGAGATGCCCAGGCACATGCATTGATAGCTTTGCCTGTCAAACATGCCAATATTCCTCACATTCGCTCTTGCAGAACAACAAAGGATGCTTGGGATACACTTACCACACTGTACCAAGCTATGAATGAGGCTCGTGTTGCTTACCTCCGAAAATAGTTGGAGAGTGAGCATATGAATGAAGGTGATTCTATGGACAGTTTCCTAACGAAGATCAAAGATTTGAAGGAACAATTGATTTCTGCTGATGAGGTTATACCAGATAGCTCACTTGTGCAGACCGTTCTGAATGGTCTTCCTGACTCATATCAGAGTTTTGCTTCTACTCTTCGGTTGATGATGAAAGGCAATCCAAATGCCTTATCATTTGAGGAGTTAGTCTCTGTTCTGTTGCAGGAAGATCAATCCAGACAGAACAGGTCCATTATGTGAGTTGCAGATCAAGCTTTCTTGGCTAGTCAGAAGGGAAAAGGAAAATGGGGCTCTTCTACTAGTAAGCAGAAATCTGCAAATGCTACAAAATCGAAGAACCAGGATAAAGATGAGAAGAAATCATAAAATCAGAAATTGTTTTGCAAGTACTGTAAAGGAAATGATCATATCATAAAGAACTGTCCAAAACTGGCTGCTAAAGAGGCAAAGAAGAAAGAGGCTGGAATGGTTGTTGCAGAGGCCTCTACACCAAAAACAGAGTCTGCAAATCTTGTGCAGGAAGAAGAATGGGCGTTTACTACAGTCTACAGTTTTGACCCATCTTCTCATGATGAGTGCATGTCTGCAGTAGACTCAGATGTTTGGTATTTTGACAATGGGGCAACCAAACATATTACCTCGCAGCGCAGTTTCTTCTCTTCACTCGAGCCTGCCCCTACAAGGAATACTGTTACATGTTCCAACAACTCCTCTTATCCTGTTATGGGAGTTGGTAAGATCATTCTGACTACAGCTGATGGTAGTTCTTTCACTTTGTCAGACGCTTTATTTGTGCCAGGGATCAAAAAGAACCTGTTATCAGTTTCTGCATTAGCCAAGATTAGCTTGGTTGTGAAGTTTGTTGATGAAAGGTGTACAGTTCATGATCTCTCAAATGGTGATGTGATTATTGCTTCTGGCATTCTATGTCGTGGGCTATATAAGCTCATAGACTATGAAAGATCTGTGAATGATTCGACATGTGCAGTTCATGATTCTCAGGCTATGTCAGATGCAAAGCTTTGGCATGCACGCTTTGGTCATCTGAATTTTGCTAGTTTGCTACGCCTCCAGAAATCTGAAATGGTATCCTCTTTGCCCAAACTTGAGGCACCTAGAAAACATGTTTGTGAAGGCTGTATTTTGGGCAAAATGCAGCGTTCCTCCTTTCCAAAAGATGGTTCAGTTCGGGCTATGTAGAAATTGCAGCTTGTACATAGTGATGTCTGTGGTCCTATGCAGACACCCTCTTTTGGAAATTACCTTTACTTCGTGACTTTCATTGATGATTTTTCCAGGCATGCATGGGTATATCCACTCAAAGCAAAGTCCGAAGTGTTCATGTGCTTCAAACAGTTTTTGGTTTTGGCTGAAAATCTGTCAGCATGTAAAATGGGCACCCTCCATTCTGATCGAGGGGGGGGAATATATGTCTTCAGATTTTAATGCATTTCTGGCTGAACGTGGGATAAAACACTAGTGTACAGTGCCGTATACACCTCAACAGAATGGAGTTGCTAAACGAAAGAACAGGTCACTCATGGAGATGGCGAGGTGCATGGTCAAGAGTCAGGCTTTACCACATAGTTTCTGGCTTGAGGCTGTCATGTGTGCAGCATATGTACTGAACAGGTGTCCCACTAAAGCACTGCAATCTATCACTCCATATGAGGCTTGGCATGACCGCAAGCCATCGGTTGCTCATCTGCGTGTTTTTGGTTGTTTGGCATATGCATTAGTGCCTGAACAACATCGCAGAAAATTGGATGATAAGGCAGTAAAATGTATTTTTGTTGGGTACAGTTCTGAAAGTAAAGGCTATCGTCTGTATCATCCACAGACTAAACACATTCTGGTTAGCCGTGATGTTGTATTTGTGGAAGATGTTGTTCAGCCATTGCTTTCATGTACTAAGGAGACATCTGTTAGCTCCAAAGACATGTATGATACTTTGATGCCTCTTTTTACAGGTGGGCAGTCTAGAATTGGTCCTAATGAGGCAACTTCTCAACCTTTGCAGGTTTCATATGATGATGCAGATCATTCCATTTCTGATGCAGATTTACATGATGCACTTGTTGATGAGAGAGCTGATATTGAGCAGGCAAAAACTATGCCAAAGTGGCTGGTGCAGACTTTGCGTGACAACAAATTAGATACACCTTTGTCATATCGTACTCGTTTAGGCTCTTATAGTGCCTCCTTTGCATCAGATTGCTATGCTATGGCTGCGTCTAGTCTCTGTGATGAGAATGAGCCTGTTTCTTTTGATGAAGCACAGAATTCAGAAAATTGGATGGCTGCTATGCAATCTGAATATGATGCTATAATGAAGAATGGTACATGGTCTTTCAGTGACTTGCCTCCAGGCAAGAAGGCCATTGGCACTAAGTGGGTATACAAGCTGAAGCGTAAACCTGATGGTATAGTTGACAGGTATAAGGCTAGGCTTGTTGCAAAGGGTTATGCACAGGAAAGAGGCATTGATTTTGATGAGACCTTTGCATCTACATGTCGTATGACTACTGTTTGGAGCATCTATGCACTGGCAGCCCATCATGGTTGGAATGTACACCAGTTGGACATTAAAATTGCATTTTTGAATGGTGATTTGCATGAAGAAGTGTATGTTTTTCAGCCCCGTGGCTTTGTGCAGAAAGGGCATGAAAACTAGGTTTGCAAGTTAAAGAAGGCATTATATGGTTTAAAGCAAGCACCACGTTCTTGGGATGAGAAGATACATGCCTATCTGGTTGCACATGGTTTTGAGAACAGTCCAACTGAAAGCACCTTATATGTTAAGCGTGCTAATGATGTGCTTCTGATCATTGTTGTCTATGTTGATGACATGCTGCTCACTAGTCCTATTGAGACACATATTGCTGATTTTAAGGCTGATTTGCATGCCTCATTTAAGATGTCTGATTTGGGGCATTTGCATCACTATTTAGGCATTCAGTTTATGCAAGTTGATGGTGGAATGGCTTTGTGTCAAACGAAATATATTGACACATTATTGCAGCGTTTTGGCCTTGAAGACTGTAAGCCTATTGCCACTCCTATGGAGACAGGTTTACGATTGAGTCTTCATGATGCTGGAGATGCATTTGATGCTGTTCTCTATCAGCAGGCTGTTGGATGCTTGATTTAGTTATGCATTACTCGGCCAGACATTCAGTTTGCTGTCTCACAGATGAGCAGGTTTATGCATTGCCCATGAGTCACGCATTGGAAGGCGGTTAAGCGCATCTTTCGCTACTTGAGTGGTACTCGGCTACTTGGGTTGTTTATCCCAAGGGGGGATCACTACCGCTAGATTTGCATGCTTTTTCTGACTCAGATTGGGCTGGTTGCTATGAAACTCATGTGTCCACCAGTGGTTTTTGCTTCATGCTTGGTAGCTCATGTATATCTTGGTTGAGCAAGAAGCAGCCTACTGTGGCCACTTCCAGTTGTGAGGCTGAGTATAGGGCAGCTTTCACAACGACTGTTGAGTGTGTGTGGCTCAGATGCCTTATGGCTGATTTGGGTGTTGGCCAGTCTTCTGCCACCACCATCTTCACTGATAGTCAGAGCGCATTGGCAGTTGCGAGGAACCCTATGTTCCATGCTTGCACTAAGCACATTGAGGTGCATTATCACTATGTCAGGGAGAGGTTCTCTGCTGGGGAGATCAGCTTGGCATATGTGCCCACACAGGAGAACATTGCATACCTTTTCACGAAGGCTCTGCCTAGGGAGAAGTTTGAAGCTTTCCGCAAAGCTTTGGGCTTACTTCCTTTTGTGGAGTGATTTCCACATAGCTTGGCACTTCCTTATACATGAGTGCCAGCTCCTTGTTCACCGCATCACTCCCAGGGGGGATTTGTTGATATATTTAGGTAGTGATGTGTGTGAACACACTAGGACCGCCGGGGCACTTTTTCCCTCTTTAGGAGGTTTTTTTCCCCCGGCTTGTATATACGCCTATTGCCCTAATGGGCTACTTATCTTTGTACATTCTCTAGTAATACATTCAGTATTGTGTGTTGTGCTCCAAGCTTCTTCTTCTTCCTTGTGCTGTTTGCGTGCTTCCGCAGACGTCTAACTCCAACAGTTCAATGGTCCTCATGAGGAGCATATGGCTAATTTTATGGTTGATTTGCATGCCTCATTTGAGATATCAGATTTGGGGCATTCACATCATTACCTGGGCATTCAATTTATGCAAATTGATGGCAGAATAGCTTTGTTTCAAACAAAATATATTGACACATTGTTGTAGCATTTTTGCCTTGAAGACTGCAAACCTATTGCCACTCCTATGGAGACATGTTTATGATTGAGTCTTCATGATGTTGGAGATGCATTTGATGTTTTTCTCTATTAGTAGGCTATTGGATGCTTGGTTTACTTATGCATTACTCGACCAGATATTCAGTTTACTATCTCAAAGATGAGCAAGTTTATGCATTGCCCAAGTGAGCATTGACAGACGGTTAAGCGCATCTTTCGCTACTTGAGTGGTACCCAACTACTTGGATTGTTTTATCCCAAGGGGGATCACTACTGCCAGATTTACATGCTTTTTCTGACTCGGACTAGACTGATTGCTATGACACTTCTATGTCCACTAGTGGCTTTTGCTTCATGCTTGGTAGCTCATGTATATCTTGGTCGAGCAAGAAGCAGCCTACTGTGGCCACTTCTAGTTGTGAGGTTGAGTATAGGGAAACTTTCACAGCGGCTATTGAGTGTGTGTGGCTCAGATGCCTTATGGTTGATTTGGGTGTTGATTAATCTTTTGCCACCACCATCTTCATTGACAATCAAAGCACATTGGGAGTTGCGAGGAACTCTGTGTTCCATGCTTGCACTAAGAACATTGAGGTGCACTATCATTATGTCAGGGAGAGGTTCTCTGTTGGAGAGATCAGTTTGGCATATTTTCCCACATAGGAGAACATTACAGACCTTTTCACAAAGGCTCTGCCTAGGGAGAAGTTTGAAAATTTCTACAAAGCTTTGGGCTTACTTCCTTTTGTGGATGGATTCCACATACCTTGGCACTTCCTTATACATGAGTGCTAGCTCCTTGTTCACCGCATCACTCCTTGGGAGGATTTGTTGATATATTTAGGTAGTGATGTGTGTGTGAACACATTAGGATTGTCGGGGCACTTTTTTCCCTTTTTCCCATTGGCTTGTATGTACACCTATTAGCCTAATGGTCTACTTATCTTTGTACATTCTCTTGGTAATACATTCAATATTCTGTGTTGTGCTTCAAGCTTCTTCTTCTTCTTTGTGCTATTCGCATGCTTCTACAAACCTCAAACTCCAACATGATCATCCTCTTTACCTTCCTTGTGGCTTAGATTCATTAAGAGCAATGAGGCTTCATGTTTTTTATCTTTAGAATAATTATTCTAGTCCCTTTGTTATGGCCTATATTGTTATTGTTGAAGTTGTGCCCACCTCCGCCTCTATTGCTGCCATATCCACCTCTTCCATTTCCTTTTTGGGTCGTCCACCAACAATTCTGAGTGGTGTGGTTGGTCTTATCAGAGACCGCACAAGGTTGAACATTTTGGCCTTTGGTATTGTCATGCTTTGGTCCTTTCTTCTTCCCTTTCCACTTGCTCTTGCATGCAAAATTGGATTGGGAAGCCTCCTCTTCATCTTCTTCCTTCTTCTTGCCGTTTAGCTTCTTGTCCTTCTTATCTGCATACAGAGCACTAGTTGAATTACCATGAAACGAGTTACCTTCCTTTATGCTATTGTTGGCCTCTTGATTGAAGAGTTGTCCAAGAAAGATGTTGAAGTATGGAGTTTGCACATCCATGATGAGATCATAGGCTGTGGTGAAAGATTGCCGTTGCTAATCACCTCTAATCCCATTGAGAATTTGCCTCGTGATGGCCTCTTCTTCAATCAACTCTCCAATGGATGCCAGTTGATCAGTAACCTCCTTAACCTTTGTAACAAACTCAATGATGATTTGTTTTGGAGTCTTCTTCATTTGGTTGAACTCATTCCAAAGATGGTTCTTCCTTTCTTTTGTACTAAAAGAAAAGAAAATCTCTAGGGCATCCCAAGTCTCTTGAGATGTCTTGCATCCTCTAATATCTGGTAATAGAAAATCACAGATATATTTGAGTATGTATGACCTTTCTTGAGCATCCCTTGCACACCAAAGTGTGAGCTTCTCTGTTTCCTCTTGAGTAGGTCCTCCTTTGGATCTTGGAAAAGGTATTGCTTCATCACTTGATACAATCCCATATAGGTTTCTTCCTTGCAAATCATCCTTTATTTTGATTTTCCAACAGCATAATAGTGTCTATCAAGCTTCTCAATCATTGATAGAAAGCCATCTCCCATCTTGAAGTTCGTCTGATACCATTGAAAGAAAGTTGGAGAAGCTTGGAGAGGCTTGGAAAGTTGAGTTGTCAAGTGGTGAAGTTGGTCTAGCAAACTAGCATAGGACCAGCCCTAGCTCTTTGGATATGTAAAGTAGACCTTGTAGCCTTGTAATTAATGCAATAAAACCCAATATGTACTTTGCAACATCAACAAGAACAAGTGGATGCAAGATAGATAAGTTGCACCTTGACTAGCTCACAAAAACCTTCTAAAAATGGATGGAAGTTGTGACTTCAAACATTGAGAGCATCTAGCACAATAACAATTGGAAACATTTCTCTTATGGGAGTGTCATACATAGGGTTGGCTTGCTATAATGCATAAACTCCCTAATTTATAACAAATATAGAAGGAGCAATCACCTTAACACTGAACTGGTGTCATCCCGATTTTTCAGAGATCTATAGAGAATGACCTTGAGATTGAAAAACTTTAATTTCTCTAAAATTAATGAAACAATTGACTTGAAAACGTGTGCAAATAAACTACACAGGTATAAATTTCTGATGAGTTCTTAAACACTTAATTTGGAGCTATGTAGAGAGAGCAGCAATCTCTACAAGCTGACCGAGTCTAAAAAATTCATAAATACATCCATGGATCATCACACCAATCAAATCATAACCATATACATAAGCACTAGCTATGCGCTTCCACATATTTGTAGATTCACATATCAAATCAAATTTCAAACCCCAATATAGACATGCATCTGAATTCACGAGTCCACATGCACATATGTACACACTACTATCATGGATCAAAGCACTCACGTACATGCTTTCATTATACTGTGGCAAATATGCAATAGTCCATAAACATCCTAGTGTACAAATCTATATAATCATAAGTATTCATAAAAGTATCCATAGATCATCACACCAATCAAGTCATAACCATATACATAAGCACTATCTTTGAGCTTCCACATATTTTTAGATTCACAAATCAAATCAAATTTCAAACCCCAATATAGGCATGCGTCTAAATTCACGAGTCCACATACACATACATACACATTACTATTATGCATCAAAGCACTCATGTACATGCTCACTCACCATGTGTTCATTAAACAACACAGTTGCACACCAATCAACCATAACCACATGCATAAACACTAGCTTACACATTCCACATGTTCTTGGTCCTAGATACACACCAATTTCAAATTTCACATATCAATGCATTTTAGATTCAAAATTCCACATGCACACATATGCATATTCCTATCATGGATCAAAGCACTCATGTACATGCTCACACATGCATGTGTCCATATAACAACCTACTTGCTCCGCACTCAACCCCTAACCACATACATAGGCACATACCTACACAAAACGTGTTCCTAAACTCATTGTACTCTAGCGAACATGCATTAGTCCATAAATATCCTAGTGAAAAAATCTGTATAATCATAAGCATTCATAAATACATCCATAGATCATCACACCAATCAATTCATAACCATATACATAAGCACTATATATGAGCTTCCGCATATTCTTAGATTCACAAATCAAATCGCATTTCAAATCCCAATATAGATACGCATCTGAATTCACGTGTCCACATGCACATATGTATGCATTACTATCGTGCATCAAAGCACTCATGTACATGCTCACTCAGCATGTGTTCATTAAACAACACAATTGCACCCTAATCAACCATAACCACATACATAGACACTAGCTTACACATACCACATGTTCCTAGTTCTAGATATGCATCAATTTCAAATTTGGCACATCAATGCATTTTAGATTCACGAGTCCACATGCACATATATAAACATTACTATCATGCATCAAAGCACTCATGTACATGGTCACACATGCATGTGTTCATAGAATAGCCTACTTGCTCCCCACTCAACCCATAACCACATACATAGGTTCAAGCTTACACATAAAACATGTTCCTAGACTTATTGTACACTAGAAAACATGCAATACTCCATAAACATCCTAGTGTACAAATATGTATACTCATCAGCATTCATAACAAATCTATAGAACATCACACCAATCAACTCATAACCATATTTATAAGCACTAGCTATGAGCTTCCACATATTTGTAGATTCACAGATCACATCAAATTTGAAATGCCAATATAGTCATAAATCTGAAGTTCGAGTTCACGTGCACATATGTACACATTACTATTATGCATCAAAGCACTCACAGACATGCTCACTTAGCATGTGTTCATTAAACAACACAGATGCACCCCAATCAACCATAACCAAATACATAGGCACTAGCTTACAAATTGTAGGCAATTGGCTGATATAGTGGATGTGATCATCCGGTAAGCAATTGATATGTGTAGTTAGTCCTAATGTGATCAGCTAGGAAGCAATTAGTTGATATAACAATTTGGGAGAGAACACATGATATTGGGAGATAATATTGATAGTTGCAAGTTTGAATTGGCTCAACCTATGCCTTGATTATGCTCAATCCATGCTAAAATCATGCCCATTGTATGATTTCGTGCAATTTTCCTAGGAATCGATGCCCATGCATGGAGATGTAGCACAACACATAGGTGTCGGCCTTGACACTACATAGTAGCACAATAGATAGGAGTCGCACTTGCCATTGCCCTCCTCGCAAAGAAGTTTGATGTTGTTAAATTATCGAGTATTGTTGAAGGTAGGGATCAATTTGCTGAAGGTGGGGGATTGATGTGGTCTTCTATGCCTTAAGTAAAAAATCAAGCCGTCTATTGGTGTATTTTTAGGTGGTGGTGGATAAAGTTATGCCAAAAATAGAGAGATTCCTCATTTATCGAGTATGAAGGCTTTGTCACCAACCCCAAATCTTGGAGGTCCCCTTGTATATCTACTATGAAGATTCAGTGGTCGCCAGTATTTTCCAAGGATAGGTGCAGGAAGTTGCCTTCAAGGTTCCTTCTCAATTTGGAAGAGTGATGAATTGCCAATTTAATTTGGAAGAGTGATGAATTGCCAATTTAGTCGCCTTCAGGTGGAGAGTGTTAGGGGAGAGTATTGAGTGTTTCCAAATGGTAGTCGTCCTTTTCCTAGATCATTTCCAAGCGGTAATCTCCCTGCTCCTAGAACCAGGGTAAGGTTGCCTAGGAAAGGTAGAGATTGAGAGGTACTTGGGGAAGGAGGTAGATGAGGAGGGTTGCTAGGCCGGGATGAGGGGATGGTGGAGGGGAATGTGTTTCCATAGAAGATGAGTTGGGGGTGAGTGTCGCCTAGGGGTATGAGTGGGGCAATTGATTGCCTAGGAGGACGAGTGGAGCGAGTGGTAACATAGGTGGAGGGATAGGGGCAAGTGGTCACCTAGGAGAAGAGTGGGGTTGAGCAGTAGCCTAAGTGGAGGGATAGGGGTGAGTGGTAGCCTAAGTGGAGGGATAGGGGAGAGTAGTAGCCTAGGGGAAG
This sequence comes from Ceratopteris richardii, assembly GCA_020310875.1. Classification (NCBI taxonomy): domain Eukaryota; kingdom Viridiplantae; phylum Streptophyta; class Polypodiopsida; order Polypodiales; family Pteridaceae; genus Ceratopteris; species Ceratopteris richardii. Next base: position 51,031,144 of record CM035415.1, on the reverse strand, counting down.
AGTAGGGATGAGTGGTAGCCTAAGTGGAGGGATAGGGGTGAGTGCTCACCTAGGAGAAGAGTGGGGGTGAGTGGTAGCCTAAGTGGAGGGATAGGGGTGAGTGGTAACGTGAGTGAAGAGTAGGGGTGAGTGGTAGCCTAAGTGGAGGGATAGGGCGAGTTGTAGCCTAAGTGGAGGGATAGGGGCAATTGGTAGCCTAAGTGAAGGAATAGGGGCAAGTAGTAGCCTAGGGGAAGAGTGGGGGCTAGTGGTAGCCTAAGTGGAGGGAAAGGAGCAAGTGGTTGCCTAGGAGAAAAGTGGAGGTGATTGGAAGCCTAAGTGGAGGGATAGGGGTGCGTAGTAGCCTAGCTGAAGAGTGGGGGTGAGTGGTCGCCTAGGAGAAGAGTGGGGGTGAGTGGTAACCTAAGTGGAGGTATAGGGGTGAGTGGTAACCTAGGTGAAGAGTGGGAGCAAGTGGTAGCCTAAGTGGAGGGATAGGGGGAAGTGGTGAGGCCGTTGGCTGCTCTTCTAGGCTGTGGAATGCCATCAGAGGCGAGACTCTTTGGAAAATTTGGAGGGAGCGATGCGCTGTCAACTTTGGCCAAACCCCAAAGGAATGGTCGATTGAGAAATCCTTGTTTTTTCTAGGTAAAAGAATCTCCCGTGACAAGAGATCTCCGCCATTTAGACATCACTGTATTTATCTCCTGGTATATAACAAGCTGAAACCCAAATGGGTCCCCCATGATACTCCAAACTCGATACAAGATAATTGCCAAGGTTATCGCCAAAAAAATCTCTTTTCAATTAAAGTCATGGCTTTGTGAGGACCAAAAAGGTTTTATCAAAGGTAGATCTATACTTGAAGCAATTGTCGATATTTGGGAAGGCCTTGCGTTTGCTGAGGAGTCTGCACAAGATCTAGTATTCATTAAGATCGACTTCGACAAAGCATATGACAGATTGGAATGGGACTTTATTCCTCCATCACTAAAAGACCTTGGATGCAGCCAAAAGTTCACGAAGATGGTTTCCACTCTTCTCAGAAATGCTTCAACTATAATAAATCTCAACGGTAAGCTCTCTGAGCCCATACGTTTAAAGAGATCTATCAGGCAAGGCTGCCCTCTGGCTTCACTACTCTTCGCTATTGTGTCAAACGGCCTTAGTCGCCGATTAAAGCATCACATGGATGCTAGCTATCTCAAGGGTCTTTCCCTACCTCTAAATCATGGCCAAATGATTGCGAGACTCTTTCTCAATGACATGAATGCCTTTGTACATAACGATATGAATAGCATTGAGGTGTTCCGGAGTTGCCTCGACACCTTTTGTGTGGTGTCAGGTTCAAAAATCAACCATGCTAAAGCTAATTTCAGAGCAATACGCGGACCTCGACCCCAATTGTTGTTAGATCAGGTGTGTTAAGTTATCCCCTAGAGGTCAAGTCTTCTGTCTCCTCGGCATTCCGATGGGCTTCGACATCACAATGGACCAACGATAGAACTGGGTGCTAGCCAAGCTGGATAGCAAACTAAATCATTAGAAAGGTATGGAAGTCAACTTGGTAGGGAATGCTATGGTTGTTAACACATTTATGCTTTCTACGACTATTTACTTTATCTCGTGTTGGAGACCTAAGGAGAAAGAGTTGGCCAAAGTGGAAAGAATCTGCAAAAACTTCCTTTGGACTGGGGACCCCAACAAGAGAGGGATTCCCAAAATCAAATGGGAAACTTGCATTAGCTCGAAAGACTCAAGGGGCTTGGGTATTTTTGATATCGTTGGGTTTGCTGACAAGCTGGTGACAAAATGGCTTATCAAGGCTTGGAGCAATAGTGAGTCCTGGGCTAAATTGATCTTCAGAAACATGGAAGACCTTACCTTAGTTGGCCATCCTAGTTGGAATGACATACGGATTCTCATGCTTTTGTTCTCCCCCCACCCGGTGTCCCCTAAAGGCTCTAGCCTCGTGTGTTATTTATGGGAGAGTTGGAACAAGGCCAAACAATTCATCAGAATCAGTGATGAGTGGAAGTGGGCGGCCGGGATAAGACAAAGTGACTCTATCTGGTTTTCGATCAACGGCATTAGGGGGATGGAGTCATGCAACCTCCAAATTTCAAAGCGGTTATGGAACAAGGGGTTCAAATATTGGAAACAACTCTGGAAACAAGAGACTAGCTTGTGGATTAGGTTCGAAGACTTAGACCCTAGATATAGAGTTACCCTCAAGGAATGGACTCTTCTTCAAGGCGGGTGTTTAGTGTGGGACTGCACAACTACCCGCCTTCTCTGTGGTCAGGATCTTCCTTGCTTGGAGGGCCTCAAATGGATCAATGGTAAGAAAATATCCAGAATCCCCAGCTTCAAAGAGAATGTAGATGTTCATCACACCCTTAACAAGAGGTGGTGCCTTTCTTGGAGGAAACTTCGATGGGAACTTAAGTTCATGTCTATTTGGCACCCCCTAATTGAGATCAAAAAGTCCGTTCTCATGTGGGAGATCTTGCATAAGAGAATCTGGTCGAATGCAATAGCTAACAAAATCTGTGGTGTGCCGCCATGGTGCAAGCATTGCCATCGATGCATCGAAGATTTAGTTCACGTGTTCTTCGATTGCCCCAAGTCCCGTGATATTTGGCATCACGTGACTCAGGTATCGAGACTCACAAACCAAATCAATTGGCAACAGGTGATGTTGGGTGAGACGGTCGGCTGCTCATCGAGGCTATGGACACTACAACGTATCGAGGGTATACCGAGGAAAATGAATGGGCACAATTTTTTCACGACGTCGGTGTTATGGTCGGTATGCGCATCAAAAACATAACGCTGTCGGAGCTCTCCGACAACGCCCGTATGGGCACCTGTATGGGTGCTGATATATGCATCAGTATGAGTGTCGGTCTAATGTCACTCTAATGGCAACCAAAACATGATTTTATATGAGCAAAAATGAACCATGAATCATGTACAAAAAGTTACATATTCCATAAATGAAAGATGTACAAGAGTGTGACAAAGCACTTTCATATAGGAATCGAATAGAAAATTATGGTACATCATTGCCACATAGGAGTGTAATACAAAATTGTGGCAATGTGAAAAAGCACTTCCATATAGGAATGAAATACAAACTTATAGTACATCATTGCCACATAGGAGTGTAATACAAAATTGTGGCAAAGCATATATGTAAGGGGATCAAAACATTTACACCTGGAATCTTGCAACAAAGCATGTGTAAAATGAGACAAATTGACATGACATTTATAAACAACAACTAAAAATACAAAACCAAGCTATAAGTTTACCTAATCATAGAATATTCTCCCATGAAATGATTGCACCACGTCCCTCTAAGTCTTGCAACAGTGCAACCAATCCATGACGATTTCCGTAAGATTCTTTGGTTCCCATCGGAGGACGACCCACTTCCAACTCCTATAATAAATACGCAAAATGTTAGATGAACATACATGATGTGATGAACACAAACAAATTCAATAATTAACATGATACTTACAAATTGGTAGCACATACTGTCGTATCCGCCGCTACCTAAATGCGACGTTCTGACCGTATCCAAATGTGTGGCCGCCACATCTCTTTGTTGACGATATCGATAAGGAGTATGTTGCTGCTCCTCCTGAATCGATTCCCACTCTTCAAAATCTAACCACGCAGGCTTTGGTAAGCCTGCTTTAAAAGCATCGCGACCTTCGGATCGTCGATGAGACATCACCTCGCGTGCCATATGCTGAATCCATTCCGAACTCACAATAAGATTCCCAGGTGCTGGCCAGTTCTCTTCATATATCGATTGTGTGATATTGTTTTTAGAATTCCCATCCTGTTCGATCCATTTTAGCATAACAGAATGTCCAAACTCTATGGAGCAAAGTTGTCGAATGCCCTGACGCATTGACTTCCTGGCTACATCCATGACTGGAGCTCCATTACGTATATGATATATTTTGTAGTCGTCATGGTCATGCGCTCCCCAAGGTGTACCTGGAGATCCCATCTGATCCAATGTGAAGATCCCATATGATCCAATGTGTGTATGCATATGCATGTGTGTATGCATATGCATGTTTGTCATATGCATTATGTATGCATATGCATTGTGTATGCATATGCATTGTGTATGCATATGCATGTTTGTATGCATATGCATGTGTGCATGCATATGCATTGTGTGTATGCATATGCATTGTGTGCATATGCATTTGTGTATGCATATGCATATGTGTATGCATATGCATGTGTATGCATATGCATTTGTGTGTATGCATATGCATGTGTGTATGCATATGCATGTGTGTATGCATATGCATGTGTGCATGTGTGTATGCATATGCATGTGTGTATGCATATGCATTATGCATGTGTATGTGTGCATGTGTGTATGTGTGTATGCATATGCATGTGTAGGTGTGTATGCATATGCATTGTTTGTATGCATATGCATGCGTGTATGTATATGCATATGCATTGTGTGTATGCATATGCATTGTGTGTATGCATATGCATTGTGTCTATGCATATGCATTTGTATGCATATGCATGTGTGTATGCATATGCATATGCATTTGTGTATGCATATACATTTGTGTGTATGCATATGCATGTGTGTATGCATATGCATTGTGTGTATGCATATGCATATGCATTTGTGTGTATGCATATGCATGTATGTATGCATATGCATGCGTTTATGCATATGCGTTGTGTGTATGCATATGCATGTGTGCATGTGTGTATGTGTGTATGCATATGCATGTGTGCATGTGTGTATGTGTGTATGCATATGCATATGCATTGTGTGTATGCGTATGCATTTGTGTATGCATATGCATTTCTGTGTATGCAAATGCATTTGTGTGTATGCATATGCATTTGTGTACGCATATGCATGTGTGTATGCATATGCATGTTTGTATGCATATATATGTGTGTATGCATATGCATGTGTGTATGAATATGCATGTGTGTATGCATATGCATGTGCATGTGTATGTATATGCATGTGTGTATGCATATGCATATGCATGTGTACGCATATGCATATGCAATATATGCATATGCATGTGTGTATGCATATGTGTATACATATGCATATGCATGTGTATGCATATGCATGTTTGTATGCATATGAATGTGTGTATGCATATGCATGTTTGTATGCATATGAATGTGTGTATGCATATGCATTTGTGTGTATGCATATGCATTTGTGTGTATGCATATGCATTTGTGTATGCATATGCATGTTTGTATACATATGCATGTGTGTATGCATATGCATGTGTGTATGCATATGCATGTGTGTATGCATATGCATGTGTGTATGCATATGCATGTGTGTATGCATATGCATGTGTGTATGCATATGCATGTGCATGTGTATGCATATGCATGTGCATGTGTATGCAACATCTGTGTATGCATATGCATATGCATGTGTATGCATATGCATATGCATGTGTATTTATTATATGCATGTGTGTATGCATATGCATATTTGTATGCATATGAATCTGTGTATGCATATGCATTGTGTATGTGTGTATGCATATGCATTCTGTGTATGCATATGAATTGTGTGTATCCATATGCATTTGTGTATGCATATGCATTTGTGTATGCATATGCATTTGTGTATGCATATGCATGTTTGTATGCATATGCATGTGTGTATGTATATGCATGTGCATGTGTATGCATATGCATGTGCATGTGTATGCATATGCATGTGTGTATGCATATGCATATGCATGTGTATGCATATGCATATGCATGTGTATGCATATGCATATGCATGTGTATGCATATGCATATGCATGTGTATGCATATGCATATGCATGTGTATGTATTATATGCATGTGTGTATGCATATGCATATGCATGTGTGTATGCATATGCATGTTTGTATGCATATGAATGTGTGTATGCATATGCATTGTGTATGTGTGTATGGATATGCATTTGTGTATACATATGCATTTGTGCGTATGCATATGCATTTGTGTATGCATATGCATGTGTGTATGCATATGCATGTTTGTATGCATATGCATGTGTGTATGCATATGCATGTGTGTATGCATATGCATGTGCATGTGTGTATGCATATGCATGTGTGTATGCATATGCATATGCATGTGTATGCATATGCATATGCATATGCATGTCTATGTATTATATGCATGTGTGTATGCATATGCATGTGTATGCATATGCATGTTTGTATGCATATGAATGTGTGTATGCATATGCATTGTGTATGTGTGTATGCATATGCATTGTGTGTATGCATATGCATGTGTGTATGCATATGCATGTGCATGTGTATGCATATGCATGTGCATGTGTATGCATATGCATGTGTATGCATATGCATGTGTATGCATATGCATGTGTATGCATATGCATGTGTATGCATATGCATGTGTATGCATATGCATGTGTATGCATATGCATGTGTATGCATATGCATGTGTATGCATATGCATGTGTATGCATATGCATGTGTGTATGCATATGCATATGCATATGCATGTGTATGTATTATATGCATGTCTGTATGCATATGCATATGCATGTGTATGCATGTGTATGCATGTGCATGTGTGTATGCATATGCATGTTTGTATGCATATGAATGTGTGTATGCATATGCATTGTGTATGTGTGTATGTATATGCATTGTTTATATGCATATGCATAGGTGTATGCATATGCATGTGTGTATGCATATGCATGTGTGTATGCATATGCATGTGCATGTGTATGCATATGCATGTGTGTATGCATATGCATATGCATGTGTATGTATTATATGCATGTGTGTATGCATATGCATATTTATGTGTATGCATATGCATGTGTGTATGCAGATGCATGTTTGTATGCATATAAATGTGGGTATGCATATGCATTGTGTATGTGTGTATGCATATGCATTGTGTGTATGCATATGGATGTGTCTATGCATATGCATGTGTGTATGCATATGCATGTGTGTATGCATATGCATGTGTGTATGCATATGCATGTGTGTATGTGTGTATGGATATGCATGTGTGTGTTTATACATATGTGAGTGTGTATGTATATGTATCTCTCTCTCTCTCTATGTCAATAAAAAACAAAACAATGACTTACATCGATGTAATTGTTTGAATCATGGTCGTCAAAGTCCACTGTAAGTTGTCTTTCATCGAATTTCCAAAGACTTGATCCAAAATCTCTTGTTACCAAAACTTAAGATCTGCAAAGATAGAGTGTGCTTAGATCTAGAAAGAGAGAGAGAGAGGGAGGGGGAGAGAGAGAGAGGGGGAGGGGAGAGAGAGAGAGGGAGGGGGTGAGAGAGAGAGGGAAGGAGAGAGAGAGAGGGATGGAGAGAGAGAGAGGGAAGGAGAGAGAGAGAGAGAAAGAGAGAAACATTGACAAACAGAGATATGTTGCTCGCACGTGCAAAGTCGACAGTCGAAGATCTAAGTTCAAAACGCTTGAAATGTCGAATGTTTGCTCTCAGGCCCGGTTAAAAACCGTGTGTCGATATGAGCATCGGTATAAGCGTCGATAATTACCAGTAACTTCTCGATGCTCATACCGACGCAGTTGTTCTGAGGCTAAGCGGATTTCCCAAATCTTCCGAGGGTCTTACCGACGCCAACGCGGACCGTCGGTATGCCGAATGTCGGTATACCCTTGGTATGTTGTAGTGGGAATGGCATTAGGGGTGAGACTCTTTGGAAGATTTGGAGGGAGTGATGTGCTATCAATTTTGACCAAACTCCAAAGGAATGGTTGATTGAGAAATCCTTGTTTCTTCTAGGTAAAAGAATCTCCCGAGATAAGAGATCTCCACCGTTTAGACATCACTGTATTTATCTCCTAGAAAACAACAAGTTGAAACCCAAATGGGTCTCACATGAGGGAGATGATAGATTTGTCGGCCTCATTCGTAATGCCCTCTAGCTTGCCATACTCCTCCCCTGCATTGTGGGATTTGGGGGGTCCCATGGGCACTTGTCCCATTCACTTGTAACTTTTCTTCTTTATTTTAATTAAAGTTCGCGAGATTAGGCTAAGCCGAACTTCCTTTTATTGAAAAAAAAAAGACTCAGGAGAAGCATATTTCAAGTACCAAATTTTAGCCAAAGCAATGACACTTTGACTATCACTAAGCAAACGAGGTACATGCCGAGGTAAACCCATATCACAAGCAAGACGAGAAAGCCACAATGCTTCCTTACATGCCTCACTTGCTACAACATACTCTGCTTCTATAGTGGAAACAACTATACATTCTTGAAGATGAGATCTCTAAGAGATAGCAGCTCTAGTAAAATGAAAAATTTACCCTGATGTAGACTTACGATTGTCTACACAACTAACATAGTCAGAATCTATGTAACCAATAATGGATGCTTTCCCTCTACCTAAGCATAGAAGATTGTCCTTAGTGCCACTCAGATATCAAGTTTGGACAAAGAGGACACCATTTTAAATTTCTGCAGGTGTAGTAAACTAGCAAAATTCAAATGACAAAAGCATGCATGCCAAAGCTTTGCATTTGACATAGCCTGAGAATTATGTACTACACATGCTGAATCATTCACAGATTTTTCATAGTCTATGAGCTTATACAACGCACAACATAAAATGCCACAAGTAACAATCACGTTGCCATTTGACAGATTATGAACTGTATATCTATCATCAATAAACTTCACAACCAAGCCAATCTTGGCTAAAGCTGAAACTGATAACATATTATTCTTGATCTGTGTCACAAATAAAGCATCCGACAATGTAAAAGAAGTACCATCAACAGTAGTCAGAATGATCTTACCAACTCCCATGATAGGATAAGAGGAGTTGTTAGTGCACGTGACAGTATTCCCTGTAGGGGCACGCTCGAGTGAAGTGAAGAAACTGCATTGCGAGTTAATATGTTTGATTGCCCCACTATCAAAGTACCAAACATCTGAGTCTACTATAGACATACACTATTCATAAGAAGATGGGTCAAAACTGCAAACAGTAGCAAATGCCCATTCTTCATTCTACACTAGATTAGCAGACTTTGTTTACAATGTAGAGGCCTCTGCAACAATGAGCCTCTTTTTTATTTGCTTCTTTTGCAGCGAGTTTTGGACAATTCTTTATGACATGATCATTTGCTTTAGAGTACTTGCAAAATAGTTTTTGCTCTTCTGTTCTCTTATCTTCTCTGTGATCCTTCTTTGATTGTGGAAAATTACCAGATTTTTGCTTACTAGTAGAAGAGCTCGAGTTACCTTTGCCCTTCTAACTAGCCAAGAAACCTGTATCTACGACACACTTAATGGACTTGTTCTACCTCGACAAATCTTCTTACAACAAAACAGAAACTAACTCCTCAAATGCCACTACAAGGAATACGGGCGTATAGCGACAGTTAAGGTGACATAATTTCGTTGCTATAAAATTGCAACATGCGTCGTAATGAGCGTCACGCGTGCACCGTCGATTAAACGATGAACCAAAGGATGTTTTTTGCGACTTGTCGCGCGACGGGGTCTGCGAGACTCCCATACAGCATCGCTAACACGACGGTTTTAAATAGCGTCGCAACGTCACATAAGCGATGTATTTTGGCGTTGCATAAGCGACGCTGAAAACATGTCGCTTATTGCAGGTTATTCAAAAAGCTAACCAAGCAAAAAGTATGGCTAACTATTGTAAGTACAATTTCTATTCTTTGTATATCATTTGAATTGTGTTATTTTTATTAGATAGCATACTCACACTTATTGATATGCACTTATACACTTATACATGATGAAGATGCACTTTAACACATATACACATATACACATATACACATGCACATACACACACATATATACACATAAATACATGTGCACATACACTTAGACATACACACACATACACATGCATATGCACAAACATTTCTACAACCACATAAAAAGACTTACATGCATGCATTACTGCATATATATATATATATATATATATATATATATATATATATATATATATATATATATATATATATATATATATATATATATATACACATTAACATATATGCAAATACATGTATATGCACATCCACATGCATGCACATGGATGCAAATGGAAATGCATCCACATACACATGCATGTGGAATACATATACACATGCATATACATACATTATACACATATATACACATATACACATGCACATACACATGCACATACCTCCATATACACATATACATGCACATACACACATATACACATAGAGTTACACATATACATGCACATACATATACACACATATACACATGCACATGCACATACTCATACACACATATACACTTACACATGCACATGCACATACTCATACACACATATACACTTACACATGCACATGCACATACATACAGATACACACACATACATATGCACATACATACATATACACACACATACATATACACTTAGGTACACACATATGAATGAATTATATAATTAAAGTATTAAAACACATATATGATGGGGGAAGTATCTCAACCCCTAAGCAACGATGAAGCGCGAATGACCTCCACAGGTATCCTTCTTTGACCTCTGCACACCAAAAATGCTCTTACTCAGAGCTTATGCAGAGAACTCCAGTGAGCTTTTTTAGACATGTAGTAGACACCAAGGGCTTTCCAACAAAACAAATTTCACTTGAAGTGGATGCTTACACAAAGAGAAACAATGTCTACAACATGAGCTAGTTGAATGCTCACAACTGCTAGTCAAGCAGAGACCTCACTTCACTCCAGCAAACTTTTCTCAGAGATTATACAGAGAATGAATCTCAAACTTGAGTCAACTTTAGACCACTCTAATAGCTACCCAATGACACCAAAATCATAGCAAATGGATACATAGAGAAGGAGAACCAGCCCTTACAACAGAGAGCAAAATATTTCCAACAGAGCCTACATAAAGAGAGAGACATCAATCACACAACTTCACTAAAATGAATGTTGCTCCCAGCTTACTCAGAGAATGCTCGAGAGAATTGGTAAGCATAAAATAGACTCTTATAGCTATCCAATGAGACAAAAATTACATCAAATGGATACCATATGAGGGAGAACCAATGCTAACAACTCAGGGGTAGAGAGTTGCAACACTGCCTGCGCACACACATAGATATGCCTACTAGAAGAAAACAAACAAGCAAGCAAGGGGCTAGCTTAAGCAAGGGGCTTGCTTATCACAACTCCAGCACTTAGTGCTCACTTTACATGAGCTAAAACTCCAAGAAGATGGCCCAAAAGAAGTCGGGATACATGCTCCTTTTATAGTGAGAGGTGTGCCCCTAAAATCTAGGAACTACCTTTCCAAATCAGCCTCCTAACTTGGAGGAATTAGTTGAGATGACTTGGGGAGTGGTTGAGTGACTTTTTTTGATGGAATCTCGTGGCTTTTGGCTTCCTTTGATTGCTCCACATGTCCATAAAAGATTCCCCACTAATTTTTAGCTTGAAGCTTGACTTTTAACACTCCCCCTCAAGCTTCAATTCTTCATCCTCATCCAAGCTCCTTCATGTTGATGCATTGCTTGAATTTTGAAATCTTCATCCCATCCAAAGCCTTTGTAAACATGTCCGCAACTTGGTCATTGGTACCAATATGATGTACTGAAACTTCCTTGGATATCACCTTTTCCCTTATGAAGTGATAGTGCACTTCAATATGCTTGGTTCTAGCATGTTAGACAGGGTTCGATGCTAGATGAATGCTACTCATGTTGTCACAAAAAATTGGATATGTGTCAACCTGCAAATTAAGCTCCATAAATAACTTCTTAATCCACATTAGCTCACATGTGACTTGAGCCAAAGCTCTATACTCAGCCTCGGTGGAAGATAATGCCACCATGGGTTGCTTCTTTGAAATCCATGAGATTGGATGATAAGGCAGTAAAATGTATTTTTGTTGGGTACAGTTCTGAAAGTAAAGGCTATCGTCTGTATCATCCACAGACTAAACACATTCTGGTTAGCCGTGATGTTGTATTTGTGGAAGATGTTGTTCAGCCATTGCTTTCATGTACTAAGGAGACATCTGTTAGCTCCAAAGACATGTATGATACTTTGATGCCTCTTTTTACAGGTGGGCAGTCTAGTATTGGTCCTAATGAGGCAACTTCTCAACCTTTGCAGGTTTCATATGATGATGCAGATCATTCCATTTCTGATGCAGATTTACATGATGCACTTGTTGATGAGAGAGCTGATATTGAGCAGGCAAAAACTATGCCAAAGTGGCTGGTGCAGACTTTGCGTGACAACAAATTAGATACACCTTTGTCATATCGTACTCGTTCAGGCTCTTATAGTGCCTCCTTTGCATCAGATTGCTATGCTATGGCTGCGTCTAGTCTCTGTGATGAGAATGAGCCTGTTTCTTTTGATGAAGCACAGAATTCAGAAAATTGGATGGCTGCTATGCAATCTGAATATGATGCTATAATGAAGAATGGTACATGGTCTTTCAGTGACTTGCCTCCAGGCAAGAAGGCCATTGGCACTAAGTGGGTATACAAGCTGAAGCGTAAACCTGATGGTACAGTTGACAGGTATAAGGCTAGGCTTGTTGCAAAGGGTTATGCACAGGAAAGAGGCATTGATTTTGATGAGACCTTTGCATCTACATGTCGTATGACTACTGTTCGGAGCATCTGTGCACTGGCAGCCCATCATGGTTGGAATGTACACCAGTTGGACATTAAAATTGCATTGCAGCATGTCTAACCATGATGCTTCACATGCTGCCATTGTAGCACCTCTATACTTAGCCTTTGTAATAGAAAAAGCAACATTGAGTTGCTTCTTGCTACTTCATGTAATAGCTGCACTCCCAAGTGAGAATAAAAAGCCACTAGTAGATCTTCTATCTTGAGTACTACCAGCCGAATCTACATCGGTGTATCCATGAACCTACAAATCTACACCAGCTTCATAAAACAATGCGTAATCCAAAGTAGCACTCACATAACATAGAGTGAACCTCAGAGCATCCAAATGTGGCTTTCTGGGAGCCTGCATAAATTGACTTTCAAGTCCAATAGTGTAGCTTAGATTAGGACTTGTAATTGTGAGATGTATCAAACTTCCCAGAGTTTTCCTGTACATAGTAGCATTTTCCAATGCTTCACCTGATGTAGTATCCAACTTCAAATTCTGATCTAATGGCATAGAAATTGGCTTACAATAAGCCATACCATACTTTTGCAACATACTCAAGGCATATTGCCTTTGTGACATCCATATATCTGTTTCTATATGTATAAACTCAATGCCCAGAAAGTAGCTCAGCACACCAAGAACTTCATGTCCAATTCTTGCACAAGGAGTTGCTTTACCTCTTTAATGCTTGCTTCGTTGTCACCTCCTACATCAAGTCATTGACATAAATAGCCACAATCGTGATGCCATCATCACCCTTCCTTGCATATAAATTTGATGATATTCATCACACATAGAAAATCCAATGGTGGTCAAATGATCAACAATCCTTGCATGCCAAGCACGAGGGTCTTGTTAGTGTCCATATAAAGCCTTTTGCAACCTGTAAAAATATTCTGGCTGCTTTGAATCTTCATATCCTTGTGGTTGGTCCATATATACTTCTTCTTATAACTCACTATGTAGGAAAGCATTCTTCACATCCATCCGAGGCAAAGTTCATCCTTTTGTTGTAGATGTTGCAACAAGTGTTCTAATATTAGACATTTTGGCCACAGGGCTAAACATTTCCTCATAATCAATGCCATATGTATGTGCATATCCTTTTTGTACCAATTGTGCTTTGTACCTACTTATGTTACCATCAGCATTGTGCTTTACCTTGTAAACCCACTTGCAGTCTATGGGTTTCTTTCCTTGTGGCAATGGAACCAACTTCCATGTATCGTTTCTATAAAGTGCAGCCATTTCCTCATCCATAGATTTTTTCCAATCTACATTTCCAATTGCATCTTCAAAACAAGAAGGTTCAATGTCTTGCATTACCTTTTTCATGTAGGCACAATGACGATCCATGTAACTGTCATATGTCAATCATTGCATTGAATTCCACATCCTCCCAGATCTTCTTAGTCTTGGGTCACTTCTCCTTGTATCATCTGCATGTGCCTTTCTTACTCTTGGGTCTTCATAGAGGGCAATCCAAGTTCCTCATCAAGACTCTTTTCTAAACCGCTTGAATCTCCATCAATGTCTTTGAAACCTATAGATGTTTTACTACCAATAGAAAGCTTTTCTTTACGTTTCTTGGATGTATTTGATGAATTTTCTAAATTGAAATTTCCACGCAATCTTTCACTCCATGGATTTGAGTTGGAAGTATTGCTTGGTGATGCATTTGGTCCACTCAAAACTTGAGATTCTGCACTTGATTTTTTAGCATTTTCTTTGTCATTTGGTTGAAGATTAAGCCCATCTTTGGCATCTGCATAGAAGCTTGTCATTTCATCAAACATCACATCTCTGCTTACCTTCACCTATCATGTGAGTGGCTTATAACATTTATATCCCTTTTTCTCAAGGGAGTACCCAATGAAGATATATTTTTTTGCTTTTGGATCAAGCTTTGTCCTCAACTCATCTAGAATATGTACATATGAAATACAACCAAAAACTTTCATATGTAATAAGTTTGACCTTTTACTCGTGAACTTCCCTTCAGGTGTAACTTGATGTACATCAATAGTTGGGGTTCTCTTCATGATATATACCATAGTGTGCATAGCTTCTGCCTAATAATAATGAGGCATATTCTTCTCAACCATCAAGGCTCTTACTATTTTTGCAATATGTCTATTTTTGCATTCAACAATGCCATTCTGTTGTGGTGTGTACCTGCATGAAAACTAACGTCGAATCCCATGACTTTCAAGAAATTTTTTGAACTCTACTCACCTCCTCCATCAAACCTTAATGTCTGAATATACTTTCCTGTCTGCTTTTCCACCATAGCCTTAAAATTCTAGAAGTGAGTGAATACCTCACTCTTCTCTTTCATGAAATATACTTAACTTTTTGTGTATGATCATCAAAGAGAGTAACATAAAACCTGCAATTGGCCATAGATGTGATCTTTGTAGAACCCCAAACATCTATGTACTATTTCTAGCACATTCTTATTAACATGCTTGTCATGCAAAAATGATGCTCTTGACTATTTACCAAATTGACATGCTGCACATACCTTTTGCATTTCTGCAACTTTGAAATTTGGCAATCCACTGACAATCTCCTTTGAGTGCATCAATTTCAAGCTCTGCAAGTTTGGATGTCCAATTTGTTTGTGCCACATCTCTATATCGATAATAAATCCTACACCTTTTGCAAACATGGTTGGATTCATTTCAGGAATTTTTACATTTAAGGTCAACATCCTACCCACTTTGTTTCCTTTGGCAATCAATCGTCCACCTGTTTGTACTCTTCTGACCATCAACATTGAACCTGACTTATAATCCCTGGTCAACCATTTGACCAACAAAAACCAGATATTTGGAACATGTAGTACATCGGCAAGATGTTTTACCTTCCCATCCTCCATGGACAATGCTATGTTTCCTATATGCTCGATAGGGTGTGATGTGTCATCACCTATTTCAACATATCCAGGAACTCGCAATTTTTGCAAACTGCTAAACCATTCTGCATGATTGGTCTTATGATTTGAAGCACCTGAATCAACATACCATACAATACCATTCGATTTCAAAACATCAACAAACATCGTATTCATCATATGATGTTGAATCATGAACAACTTCTCAGAATCATATGCACTTGTGGATGCATAGTTGTTTTGCTACCTTCTGTTGTTTTGATTCTTCAACGTGCAATCACGTTCAAAGTGTTCCAGTTTACCACAATTTCAACATCCTTTACTGTCATTATCTGAATCATTTCTTTGGAAATTTCTGTGGCCTCTTTGACTCACCTTGCCTTGAATTGTCCTCTACCTACTGCATGATTCTGATGTTGACCAGCTTGGTCTTGGTTACTATTTCCTCTTCCACTTTGGAAGACTCTACCTCTACCTCTTCCTCTGCCAGAGTAGAATACCCACTCAAAAGTAGGTTTCCCTTGGGAGTTTGAGCCCTCACCAAGATTCTTTTCTTCAATAATAAGCATGGACACCAGATCAACAAAATTCAAAATATTTTCCCTAGTCTGAATAGATGTTCTGAACTACTTATATGTAGCTCCAAGATCACGAAGGCATACTTCCACCTTATCATCATCATTTACATTCATACCAATAGATGCAAGTGACTCACATATGTTTTTGAGTTTCAAGGTGCAGTCACTTATCAACATGCCCTTATTCTCCAATGTATGCAGCTTGTTCTTGAGTTGCAATTTTCATGCCTTTGTATTGGTCTCATAGAATGTGACCAAACTATTCGAAGCCTCTTTCTGACTCTTGGCATCCTCTATGTGCCCAATCATGCTATCATGTATGCTAATAGATAGCCAATACATTACCTTTCATGCTCCTTGATTCCATTCCCCATATGCTCTTAACTGGTCTGTAGTCTGATTCCTCTCTAGTAACTGCAGAGCATTTTTTTTCTCTCTTTCAATGTACTTCGAGTATCCTTTTCCCATCAGGAAATTTGTTATTCTAAATCTCCAAGCATGGAAGTTGTTCTTGTCCATCTTATCGCTCATAAGTTGACTCATTCCATCTGTGTTTGCCATTTTTGGAGCAATTCACAACACTGTAAAAACGCTACAAGCAATACTTTTGCTATGCTTTGGACTTTCCAAATCAGATAAGAGATCTATGTTGCTTGCAACATGATTTGAACATCCTGAATCTATGTAGAATAAGTTATCTATTGATATATTTAGGTAGTGATTTGTGTGAACATGCTAGGACCACTGGGGCACTTTTTTCCCTCTTTAGGAGGCTTTTTCCCCCCAGCCTGTATATATGCCTATTACCCTAATGGGCTACTTATCTTTGCACATTCTCTTGGTAACACATTCAGTATTGTGTGTTTTGATCCAAGCTTCTTTTTCTTCCTTGTGCTATTTGTGTGCTTCTATAGACCTCAAACTCCAACAATTGGTATCAGAGCAATTCACTATTTCATCTAGGGCATCACCAACACCCCTTCAATCAAAATCTTAGAAAAAAATTTGATGAACATACTCAGGTTGATCAGGGGTTCAAAACATCTTCACTCAGTTGTGTTGAAATTGTGATCTGAGCTCGTTTCGGCCTCCGAATACACTATCGCAATGCCTCTATAGGCAATTTTGTCTTTTTGTGGCAAAGATATATACAGGTTTTGATTTGCCAATATAAGCATCTCAAAGTTTGATACAGATTTAGCAGAACTTGATAGGGTAGTTCTGTTCAACTTTTTGAGATATAGTCATTTTTCTGCATCAGGGTATTTTAATAAGTGGCCATGGTTGAAAGTAGTGATGTATTCTGTATGTCGGCTATTGAGGATAAGTTGGATGGTACCAATTACCTATTATGGGCTTATATGATGCATCATGTATTGGTTACAAAGGACTGTGGAATATTTTGGAGGGTGTTGAAAAATGTCCTATCACACCTGCAAATACAGTTATTGAAGGTGACATAGATGGCATTGAAGATGGTGATATTCTTCATGTTCTTGTTCGTGTTGCGGTTCCTATTGCACCTACTACAAATCAAATTTCTTGGGATGGAAGAGATGCTCATGCACATGCATTGATAGCCTTGTTTATCAAACGTACCATTATTCCTCACATTCTCTCTTGTAGAATAACAAAGGATGCTTGGGATACATTTTCCACTTTATACCAGGCAAGGAATGAGGCTCGTGTTGCTAACCTCCAAAAACATTGGGAGAGTGAGCACATGAATGAAGGAGATTCCATGGATAGTTTTCCCACAAAGATCAAAGATTTGAGGAGCAATTGATTTCTGCTGATGAAGACTTGCCTGACAATTCACTTGTGCAAACTGTTCTGAATGGTCTTCCAGATTCATATCAGAGTTTCTCTTCGATTGATGATAAAAGGAAATCCAAATGCCTTAACATTTGAGGAGTTAGTCTCTATTTTGTTGCAAAAAGATCAATCTAGGTAGAAGAGGTCCATTATGCATGTTGCAGATCAAACATTCTTGGCTCATTAGAAGGGCAAAGGTAAATGGAGCTCTTCTACTAGTAAGCAAAAATTTGTTAATTTTTGCACAATCAAAGAAGGATGAAAAAGATGAGAAGAAAACAGAAAAGCAAAAATTGTTTTACAAATACTGTAAAGGAAATGATCATGTCATAAAGAGTTGTCCAAAACTGGTTGCAAAAGAAGCAAAGAAGAAAGAGGTTGGAATGGTTGTTGCAAAGGCCTCTACACCCAAAAAAGAGTTTGCTAATCTTGTGCAAAATGAAGAATGGGCATTTACTAATGTTTGCAGTCATGAACAATCTTCACATGAATAGTGTACATTTGCAGTAGACTCGGATGTTTGGTACTTTGATAGTGGGGCAACCAAACATATTACCTTGTAGTATAGTTTCTTCACTTCACTTGAGCCTGTTCCTATAGGGAATACTGTCACATGCGCCAAGAGCTCCTCTTATCCTGTTATGGGAGTTGGTAAGATCATTCTGACTACTTCTGATGGTAGTTCTTTTACATTGTCAGATGCTTTATTTGTGTCACATGATAGATGGTGAAATGGCAATGACTGATGTACGGTTCATGATATGTGAGATGATGAAATCATTATTGCTTCTGGCATTTTATGTCATGGGATGTATAAGCTCATAGATTATGCAAAATCTGTGAATGATTCAGCATGTATACTTCAAGATTCTCAAGCTATGTCAGATGCAAAGTTTTGGCATGCATGTTTTGGTCATCTAAATTTTGCTAGTTTGCTATGCCTACAAAAATCTGAAAATGGTGTCCTCTTTGCCCAAACTTGAGGCACCTCATAAAGATGTATGTGAAGGCTATATTTTAGGCAAAATGCACAACATTCCTCCTTCCCAAAAGATGGTTTAGTTTGAGCTAAGAAATTGCAGCTTGTTCACAGTGATGCCTGTGGTCATATGAAGACACCTTCTTTTGGGAACTACCTTTACTTTGTGACTTTCGTTGATGATTTTTCCAGGCATCCATAAGTATATCCATTGAAAGCAAAGTCCAAAGTGTTTACGTGCTTCAAACAGTTCCTAGTTTTGGTTGAAAATCTGTTAGCATGTAAAATGGGCACGCTCCATTCTGATCGAGAGGGGTAATATATGTCTTCTAATTTTAATGCATTTCTCGCTGAACGTGGGATAAAACATCAGTGTATAGTGCCATATACAACTCAACAAAATGGAGTTGCTAAAAGGAAGAACATGTCACTCATGGAGATGGCGAGGTGTATGGTCAAGAGTAAAGCTTTACCACATAGTTTCTGGCTTGAGGATGTTATGTGTACAACATATGTACTTAACAAGTGTCCCACTAAAGCATTACTATATATCACTCCTTATGAGGTTTTGCATGTTCACAAGCCATTTGTTGCTCACTTGCGTGTCTTTGGTTGTCTGGCATATGCATTAGTGCCTGAACAACAATGCAAGAAATTGGATGATAAAACAGTGAAATGTATTTTTGTTGGGTACAGTTCTGAAAGCCAAGGCTATCGTCTGTATCATCCACATACTAAACACATTTTTTTTAGCCATGATGTTGTTTTTGTGGAAGATGCTATTCAACCATTACTTTCATGTACTAAGGAGACATCAGTGAGCTCCAAAGACATCCATGACACTTTGTTGCCTCTTTTTATAGGTGGACAGTCTTCTGCTGGTCATGATGAGGCAACTTCTCAACCTTTACAATTTTTATGTGATATTTCAGATCATTCCATCTCTGATATAGATTTACATGATGCACTTGCTGATGAGAGCTCATATTGAGGAGGCAAAAACTATGCCAAAGTGGATGGTGCAAACTTATCGTGATAGAAAATTAGATGCACCTCTATCATATCGTACTCATTCAACCTCTCGCAATGCTTCTTTTGCATCAGATTGCTATGATATGGCTGCCTCGAGTCTTTGTGATGAGAATGAGCCAGTTTTGTTTGATGAAGCACAAAATTCAGAAAATTGGATGGATGCTATGCAATTAGAATATGATGCTATCATGAAAATGGTACATGGTCTTTATATGACTTGCCTCCTAGCAAGAAGGCCATTGGCACTAAGTTGGTATACAAGCTGAAGCATAAGCCTGATGGAACAATTGACAGGTATAAGGCTAGGCTTGTTGCAAAGGGTTATGTGCAGGAAAGAGGCTTTGATTTTGATGAGACCTTTGCTCCTACATGCCAAATGACTACTGTTCATAACATCTGTGCACTTGCAACTCATCGTGGTTGGAATGTACATCAGTTGGACATTAAAATTGCATTTCTAAATGGTGACCTTCATGAAGAAGTGTATGTTTTTCAACCCATGGCTTTTTAGAAAGGGCATGATGACCAAGTGTGCACGTTGAAAAAGGAATTATATGGTTTGAAACAAGCACCACGTGCTTGGCATGAAAAAATACATCCCTACCCGATTGCATATGGTTTTGAGAACAATCCAACTAAGAGCACCTTATATGTTAAGCATGCAAATGATATGCTTCTAATCATTGTTTTCTATGTTGATGACATGCTGTTCATGTTGATATATTTAGGTAGTGATGTGTGTGAACACACTAGGACCGCCAGGGCACTTTTTTCCCTCTTTAGGAGTTTTTTTTTCCCCTGGCTTGTATATACGCCTATTGCCCTAATGGGCTACTTATCTTTGTACATTCTCTAGTAATACATTCCGTATTGTGTGTTGTGCTCCAAGCTTCTTCTTCTTCCTTGTGCTGTTCACATGCTTCCGCAGACGTCTAACTCCAACAATTGGTATCAGAGCAGGTTGTCGCTTCATCTAGGGCGACGTGGACACTCCTC